>VVHJ01018012.1:5039-18608 GCA_015107715.1 Tylochromis polylepis
ATCACCAAATACCAAGCAAATGAAATTTGGAACTACTTGATACAAACAAGATCAAACTACACATATGCAAAGAGTGACTGTTACGCTTATATTAGTTAAAAAGCCAGAAACATTAATCCAGATAAATGCTAAGTGTAATCTTTAGTATCTGCTGGGCAACTTAGTGTTGATTTTCAGCTTGTTCCTATCTCTCTGGGTGGCTAAAAAAAAAAAAAGTCATTCTTTTCAGAAACAAAAGTAAAAGTGAGCCTTAAATCCAAAATGAACACGACATTTATAAAGGAATCACAGAGATGAACAAGTAAACATTATTATTTTCAAAAGATCCAGGCAATAAAATCTGCAGAGGAAGCTCATGTGAAACTAAAATAAAACCTGAGCGCTAACTCAACTGTTTATACAGCGAAGTGAGGACAGAGCATTCATGCCAAAGCTGACACAACAAACATTTTTCACACCCAATATAACAACAAAAGACACAGGCGCACAAACAGTGCTATTGGCAGAGCTTCTGCCTTGGCAGTCAACTTGTAACCCCCTCTGTTGATGCAGTGGCAATGGTTGGATTGAGACTGACACAGAGTGGACAGGGAAGTGGAATGTACAGATCAAGCACATACTGGTCTATCAGGCATCCTTTAACCACAGCTGACAAGCGTGCCAATGAACTCTGCATCTGTACTATGGTGCCATTTGGAAAATTAACACTGTTAAACAAAGTCTGAGAGTGACTGCTGCGGGAATGTCCAATGCCATGATTGCTTTGCTGACTCATAAGCTATCTCTGTTTCTTTGCGCCAAAAAGGAAAAGCAAAACACAGATGGCAGGAAATTCCCATTTCTCCTTCTTGACTTGCATGTAAATCCAAGTATGAGTAAAAATATAAAAAATAAAACTCAAAACTGTAATTTCAGCACTTAATCTCTCATGCAAAATGAACCCTATTTGTTCACTGCCAGCAGGAGAATTGTGGGACTAGTATTTTAAGTTAGCGAGTTTCAGAGTATTAGATTTATAATGCCTTATGTAACCTTGGCCCAACTTTGCTGTTTCATAATCATTTAATTAATTTGGAAGCTTTAAGCCTGCAATTGATTATTTCGATGTATAATTTTAGATTGCTATTGATATTCAAGCGCAATGAGCCTTTTGGACAAGGACAAAGTGTGACTTCCATTCCTTTCTCATTTTTTCTGTTGAAGGAGTCATTTGATGAAAGCTAATTTTCTTCTTCTCTCTCTTTTTTTTTAAACAAGCACTGCACTAAAGAAGGAATTCATATTTTCAGATACTGCACTGTCTTCCTTTGCTTTTCATACCCAGCTAGGTGACAAAAGGGAACATAAAATGCTTCTACTCTGGTGAAACAGTTCAGTCGTTTCAGATGTGTTTCATTATCACATGTCATATGCCAATCATCCTAAATGAGACTTTACATTTTTAAAGGACAGATTTCGATCCACTCGTTCTGCAGCATTTCAACTAAAATTGAGATATCACTCCTCCAGTCCAATTTTATACCTGACAAGTCTCAGTCAGCAGTAGTCAACAGCGGGCTGCCTGAAAAAGATATACCCACCCAACCATTTTGCCCGGCTGTCCTGCCTGAAAAGGATCTTTCTACCAAACCATTCCACCTGCATGCCTCAGTGTCAGTTCACTCTCGTGTCATGAGTTGGGAAAATATAAACAGTTGGCTTCCAGCAAAGACTCACGGCCACTCTACTGCTGAAACACACAGAAAAAAATAATGCCACAAGCTTTTTTTTAAAAAAAAAAAAAGAAAAGAAGAAAACAAAAACCAACCCAATTCAATGTTTGTTCATTCCTTTTTTCTCAATTAAAAAATCTTGACTCCGTTTCCTTGCCTGAGGTACTTCACAACTTATTGATTCTGCTCAGTCTTGTACTGTTTGCTAGTGCAACAACCTCGTTACAACTCAGGGAATCTGTTTTTTATATAGCATAAAAATGTTATGCTATGACAACCCAAGTGAAGTTGACTGTTCACACCACCTGCACTGTTGTACAAGGAAAATATGGCACTCAGGCATAAAGTTATCAAACAAAACTCATTTGTTTTCTTGTCATGCTATTTGTCATTTTATTTGAACAAGTGTCCAAACAGTCCACATTTTGGTCATACAATTGATCTTGAAAGGTGTTACAAATAGTAATTTTATGGTGTTCTTCAGTTGTCCCTCAACCACAACAAAGAAAATGAGCAACTAGATGCAAGATATATGCATGCTACTACCTGAATTAGAGTGAAATATTGCACCGCTCTCTTGCGTGACTTGGCAGGAGATAAGTGCGACAGGGAAGCTGCTTTAGCGCTATCTGGAGGACAGTCTGTCCTCTGTTGTGAAGGACAATGAAGAAAGAAAATTGATCACATCCTATTTCTCTTCTCTCTATCACACTTATTTTAGTCTTTATTTCACCATCTCTTTATTTCTTTTGGGTCATCCCATTTAAACTCACTTTTAAATTCACACATCACTTGCCTTCAGTACTTGCCCTTTTAAATTTTTCCCTGCTACCTTGTATATTGTAGTGACTCGCTCTGTTGTGCCATCTCTGCCTGTCTCTTCTCATCCAATAAATAGTATTTATGTGTTAGATGTTGTGCAAATGAATATCAGATCATCTTGACGTTTCCCCTGCACCTGCAGTCAGACGAGGATATCACTGAGGATTTATCTGTTGTTCCGCTCTGCTCTACTTTATGGAGCCAGCTCAAACACAGAGGTCAATACAGAAAGGGAGAAGGTGAGAGAAACATGACTTCCCAAGAAATGACAACTGCTTCTGTATGATGGATGGTCCCAGATACAGTTTGACTGAGACATTCCTATCCATGTATGTGTGGGGCAGAGCTGTGACTGTGACTGTCGTGTGTGTATTTCATGGCGTTTGAACACTAGAGTTTATGAATGTGAGCATGAGTGGATTTACGTCAGTAGGTTCCTGCAATCACGGGACAGGACATGCATTTTACAGGAAGATCGTGTTAGTATTAATGTAAACGTGGAATTGTGCGAAAGTTTTAAAAAGTCAGAAGGTATGTGCTGTCATTTTGCATTTGCAGCTGAAACAAGTGCCAAGTTGACATAGCTTTAATTTGAAGGTGTTTTCACTCACGTCAGACATACAATTTAGATTTTTTTTTTTTTTTGGTTGCACTTTTGAGTGCAGCTTGCGGTGATAATGTGGTAATAGGGGAACAAAAAGGTGGAAACAAAGAGGCAAGAATGTGGAAATAGTATTTTATTACCACTTAATTGCCAAAGTAGATGATGATCCCAAGTGACTACCGTGTACAAACAGTGGTTCTACCTGAGTAATATCACATTGAACTCTATGTAACTGGTTAATAACAGGCCAGAAACTGAGGGTAATTATATGAAAAATGTATCTCTAATTTTTATATGTTGACGTTTTGACACCTTGACGCATTAGGATGCTATAGTAATTTTATATATATATTATTATTTTCTTGTAATTAAGTGGTAATAACTTGCTATGACCATGTTATTAACTTCTTGTTCCCACCTTATTACTCCACGTTATTACTAGGCAGCAATAAAAAGTCCTACCAAAATTATTTACATTTTTTATTACAGTCATGCTAAAAACAATAATCAGCAAACTTAAAACAAAAACTTGAAATATTTGACTTTATGTGATATGAATATAAAATATAAAAAGGTCTGCCTTTTTAATTAATTTAACAAAAAAAAAACCTTTTTCATAATATTTTAATTTCTTGAGACATACTAGTACAATTTAACATGTATTAGTTTTTTGTTGTTTCTGCAGTCTGACCACTTGCCAACACCACATATTGATTAGCTCTCTTGAAAGAAAGAGAGCTAATGGTAGTTTGACACCATTTTTGTAAGATGAACATACAGAGCACTAAACGTAGCATCCAATGGGCAGAAATCTTTTCAGGATTTTTAGGCAAACCATTGTTTGCCCAGTGGCCCAAACCAGTTTTTTCAAAACTTAAAAAAAAATGGACTGGAACATTAGCTATGCTCGTGCTAATGAGAATCCATTTTAAAGTTGGCTATACTAACAAATATATCCCTCACTGATGGCTAATATTATGTTGTTGACACTGTGTTCACAAATATCTTTAACAATATTTACCACTTAAAAAATAAAAAACTAAACCTGCAAGCTAAAGGAGCCCCACTTGAGTTAGCTGCTGCATTTAGAAAAGCAACACTCAACCAAATGGAAAGGACACTTTCAAAGCTCATGTTCAACCAAGGTCAATTCCCTGATTTTTGTAATTTTAAAACAAGATAATGCAGATTCATGCCTAATTTGAACAGTTCAGTTTGGCCATGCTCCATATACTCCTCCAGGTTTCATAAATCCAGTTCTGTAGTTTTTCCTGTTGACAAACAGACTGACAAGCAAAAGGCAGCGATCACATACCTCAAGAAACCCTTTCAATCACAGCGGTGTACTTAAGCTGTCAGTGCTTTGCTCATTCTTTTGCTGCATGCCTGCACACACCAACACAAATCCCTTCTCCCTGCTGAGATGAGTAGAGTGTTTCCTTGTGGGGAGTGGTGAGGTCAGGGTGTAGTGAACAAAAATGCTGCACAAATTCCAGATTTCCATAATTAACAGTTCTGTTCTGTGATCTGGCTGAAGCTGTAGTAGGGTTCTAGTTTTTAAGGCTCATGCTTCATTACATCAAGCTTTTTATTACTTTAAACAAAGTGATCAAGTCTTCCACCCACAGACATAACTGGTTTCACTTTTTTCAGTGCTGTGCCCTGCTAAGCAACCACTTTCATTTTGTCCTTACTCTTATCTTTAGCATTCAAAACATACACTAAATTGGACCAAGATATAACTTTATGATATAGTTCAGTGGTTCCCAAAGTGGGGGGAGCAGAGTCATGGCGGGGGGGGGGTGCAGTATGAATAAAAAAAAGAATGCTTGGACACTGCTAGCATAATGGACAGGTTTTTGACGGGGCTCCTACACAAACGCAAAGCAGAAGATGAAGCATCGCCAAATATGCTTCCAAACTAACTTCCTTCCGAGCCAAAGACTAGAAAATATGATGAAGCATATCTTGCTTTTGGCTTCACCTGGACAACGGTGGTGCCAGGGTAGGTATCCGTGACAGAATTTGTTTCCCCTGCGTCGGGAGCACGCGCCGGGCTGTCCAAATCACGGACAAACAGTATCCCACAGTTGTTTATGTTTTTAAACCCGTTTTGAACAGAGAGGCATTTTTTGAAAAATGTATTGATAGCAATGTTGAATATTCTTACACAGTAAAAAACAAAAACAAAAAAACCCCAACAACTCCACGTAAAATAATTATACCATAAAGATGGTGTGTTTTTCTGTTATTTAAAAGAGGTAGTAGTTTATTTTATCTCTACCTGTAATTTATTGCAGATTACTTTTATTTGTTTAATTGTTTACAAAAGGTTTGAGGTGTGAAATAAACTGCAATGGAGTTTGAAAACTTTTCTTGTAAAAACAAAGAGGGGCCTAGCAAAAAAAGTTTTGGAACCACTGATATAGTTTATGTTTAGGATCCTGTGCATTGCCCTAAATCCCAGCATTTAACCAGTATGGTGATTTTTTTATATTCAAATGCCAAAACTGGAGAAGAGCCAAACTGAGGGAAATGGTTCCATTTCTACACATGTAACTGATGTAACGAAGCATGTTTGTGTGTGTACACAAGTGCCACTGGTGCACTGTTGTATGTCTCCTTACAGACAGCTTTTCCTCTGTGGGCAGGTGGTGTTGAAGCCTAACCAGATGGGCTCTAAATCATGCCTGTTTTCTTGCCAACTCCCAACATAAATATCCCAGAAGGAACACAGAAGTTACCTTGGGGTCTACCATCCTTCAATCTCCTGTCTATGCCTCATCCGCCTCTCAAATAACTTCATCCCTGACAGCTCTTGGCTCTGTCACACTTTCTCTGACACCTCCTGGTCCCCCCTTTCCTTTTCTATCTCTAACTTACTTGCTCACTTTACTTTGCTATTTCTTTCTTAGTTTTTAATCTTTCTTTGTTTCCCACCCCACCATGTCGGAATTGCTATCTGTCTAACTCTGTTTGGTTCTCTAATGGTTTCTCTTTCCTAGTCTTTTGCTTTTATTATTATTATTATTTTGTCTTACCCCTTTCTGGACATTTACCCCATTTTCTCATCTTCACTGCTTGTGTTTGGCTAACCTGTCTCTCTGGCAGTGGCTCAGCTGTGCCCCAACACCATCTGTCAGCATCTGTTTAATCTCACATCAGCACGTGTCTTTCTCACCTTCTCTCCCCTGTCTCGCCACTTGTCTGCCTCTCCCGTCTGCTTGTCTTTCACCTCTGACCTATGCCTATGGGATCTCCTATAGGATCCTATAGTGTGTGTGTGTGTGTGTGTGTTGTCTCCCGATGTGCCCCGAAGCCCACCTGGCCTAGATTTGTGGTGTTCTGCCTCAGTTGCCACATAATGAAAAACTATAACACACATTCTCATGTGTGTATGCAGGCAAACAACTGCTGCACAATCACAGGTTCTGTGGAACAGGAAGGATGGAACTAACTTTAGGTGGATGGAATAAGTTTGGGAAGTTGAATAAGTTTGCATGAGTACAATCTAGTATATGTGCCCAGTGTGTGTTAGTGTGTAAACAGAATGTGTGCGCATGCCCATGTGTGTGCATGTGTTGGAGTGAAGGTGTTTTTCAATCACAGATAACTTTTAGTTATCACTCACTAATCCTCTAATGAACCGGCACAGTGTAGATAAAACTGCCTCCATCAGACTCTGCAATGGAAGAGAAAACACAAGTCGTGGGACTGCTGTCAGCCTTCCCCAGCACTACCACCTTCCCTCCCAGCGCCTCCACCCTCACTTCTTCAATTCTTGCAACCTTGCAACCTTTGAACTCTCCTTCCTCTGTTGATCCCTCCTCTTTTTTTCTACCCCTCACCAGTTTTTCTATTTATTCCTCCATCCCACTTCCCTCCTTCTGCTTTCCCTCTCTTTTTTCTAAATAACCACTTTCTCCCCATGTCTTATTCTTTAATTCCTGATCCTTTCCTGTTTATTTACACTAAGTTTATTCCCTTATGCCTTTACTTTCCTTGTTTTCTACCTGGTGGCTCCCCTTTTTCCATAGTCACTTTCTTATTATCCGAAATATGCTTCCTTTTTCCCACGATTCTTCCTTCAAATGTTCCTTAATTTTTGCTTGATGAGTACTTTCTTCATACACTTTCTAATTCAAAATATTCTGTCCATTCTCATATTTCCTACCACCCGATTACCTCTTCACTTTCCCCTACTTCCATATTCTCCCATTCAACGTTTTTCCTTCTTTCTGAATATAGAATGAACCAATTCCTTCTTTCTTTATCCCTATGTACCTCCATCAGTTCCTTTATTAACTCATTATAATGAAAACCACATCTCCTTTGCTTGCTGATATATACAGCCATTCTGGTGCTTTTTGCTTCCATCCATCACTGGTCTACTTCATTTACTTTTTAGCTCCACTGAGTAACATAAAATTGGTGTGGAACTACTGGAGACATTTGTTTTACCAGAGGCAAAAACACAAGACAAACATTAGAACACTAACTTGAATGCCATAGTGAGCAGCTCAAACAAGCCCAGAGTCCTTTTGGTAATACATACTCTGCTGTTTCTGCTCTGCTCAATTAATCTGGCTCAGTCAAGACCGTGCTGAACTGTCATCATAGTACTAATAAAGAAAAAGCTTTGAGCTGTTTGCATTAAGTGGCCTGCTTGTCCCAAGCTGTCAGTTTCCCTGCAGCTCTGGCTAGGCGCAAGTTTTTTGTCCCTCTCTTTTCACTCGTTTATTCCAGTGTGGTTTTACGGCACAAATCCCCTCCTCATCTCAAGGAAAACACTAAAGGCAGCATGGCCTTGTAAAGCCTCATTAGGCTTAATAACCTTTAGTGAGCACAGGGCAGACACTCCGTGTGTGAGTGAATCTCATATATGCAAGATACATTTTTGTGTGAGGCCGGTACATGCGCTTCTCTGCACACAGGAGCGCCGATGTGTGTGCGAATGGGTTTGCAGCATGTGTGTCCTCTGAGAGCAGGGCTAGCTCCGAGCCACAATGCGTCTTATTCAGCAGGGTCCCAGGATTAAAATGTAATTTCATTCAAAGTCGCAAATTGGGTTTTTTACTGTACTAATCTTCATTTTACTAAGCAGAATGAGGTATGTCATTAAAAAAAGAAGAGACTTAATGAAAGAATGCGGGATGGATAGATTGCAGAAGGGAAAGTAGTTCACCAACAGAACAATAAAGGTTATTTCAAATCATAAACAGTAAAGACCTCATGAATAATACACTGCATTACTTTGTGGTGTGTATTGTGGTAATTACAGTTTAGGGACAGTGGTAATGACATCAGCATTTGCAGTTAAAGCATTCTGTTAATGCTGTGATTCTGTGGGACTTGAGTTCAGCAGCTCAGTTCAGATTGAGATTTAATTATCAGCATCACTAAACACACCAGCAATGTAACAGGTGCAAGCTGGATCAAGCAAAATATGCCTTTGTACTCATAATGCATGCGTACAAGGCTAGAACAAAATAGGCTTTGTAAAATAGGACTAAAACACTCCTCTTTATTGAAAGGAATACAATGATATGAGGAATGTCTTGTGGAAATAATTGAGGTAAAGGAACTACAAAGGGGAAAAATATGAATGTTAGTCAGGATTAAAGTCTGTGAAATAGACTTCTGTACATTCTGCTTATGGGGAAAAAAATCCAGGGTTTATTTCAATGGCAACTGGGAGTAAAGTGAGCTGCAGGAACTCAGTTCCACTTGTGGAGAATGACAAATAATGGATTCACTTCATACCACCCCTCTCACCTAATCACACTCAGAAATCAACAAAACCATTTCCTTCGGCTCTCTCTGCTAATACACTTTCAAAAAAAGAAATCATGATCTCACTAAATAATTCCTGTGATATTATCAGCAAATCCAGAATTGTTTGGTAGTACTGTGCATGAAAAAAGGCTGGCCACATTAAAAATGCATAGATGTTCTTTTTCAATTATATCTGTTGGCAAATTTCACCAACTTTTAATGAAAAAAAAAAATTAGAATTAAATTGTTACCGTTACCAACACACCCCAACACATGCATAGAATACCAATTTGAAAACCCATCCCATTTATTATGGGATTAATCCAGGCTATTTTTGGATTTTTTTTCCTTAAATATCAAATATGCTCAATTTCATTACTTACTTTGAATCAATGAAAAGCTACTGATGAAAAAATCAGCTTCCAAAATGCCCATAATGGCCCTAATGGGAATTGGAAGTCCATTTCCTTTTCGTTCCCCACCCCTCTCTGTCCCTTCTTCCTTGCTCCTCTCCTCCCATCCTGCATGCCATAGATGGATGAGAGAGATTTACAGTTAGGGGTCATACAGTGGTTCTAATTAGCTTAAGTAGGTTAGAAGAATAAGCACTTCCTTACTGAGACACATCACATAGTCCCAGAGCTCTTTCTGACTAAGCAGGGAGAGGAGAACGCAGACGGACAGACGACCCCTGTCTCTGGCTGTCTTTCTGTCCCCGTGTCTGTCTGTGCCCTTTCATGTCTCTGTTTCATCAGTGGTGTTGAATATTTTTCAGTCTTGTGACGCGGGAATATTTTGACAATAGAGAATTTCATGTGACAATTTGTGGGACAAATTTGCATAATGATGACAACCCTTCAACCCCTCAGCATCTGGTTGGTTTTGGTTTTTTGGGCACACTTAAAGGTAGTCAGGAAATTATCTATCATCACAACCTCCAAGAAATGTCATACATGCTGCATGACGCCCCTGACGTGGAAGAGTATTTCTTTTGTTGTTGTCATCAGATGAAACATGAAATATGGTGAATTAGCTGTCACGAAAGACAAATAAAACTGTGCCGCATACTAATTAATTTTTGAAAGACTGTATTTTTTTTTTCCTCAATGACATTTTCTTTGACCTTGAGGAAGTCTGTTTAGCCTGTGAAGAAAACACAGTCAACAAGTCACCTTTTAGTTTTTTGTGGTATTTTAAGATTTATGTAGCATTCTTTTGGCAGGAAAGGGAAGAATCAGTTTTGTTTTTTCTAAATGTGCATGAATCTTTCTTTCTTTCTTTCTTTCTTTCTTTCTTTCTTTCTTTCTTTCTGTCTCTCTATCCCTCTCTGATGTCCAGGAAAGGTATCTATTCACCAGAAAAACATGGGCTCAATTCCCAGTAGCCTGCAGAATTTCCACAATTTCAAAACCTCAGGAGGAAAGACTCTGAAAAAAACCCCAAAAAACCCCCAAACCCTCCCCTTCTCATTTGGATCAATCTGTGACAGATTTTTTTTTTATTTTTTTGGGGTTTCTTTGGCCAAGCCGTTTGTTTTGTCTCTGCTGTTTTCCAGCCCACCTCCCCCATCTCTGGAGCTCTCCGCCCTCCTGATGCTAGAATGTAAATAGCATCTTTAATTAGAATTATATCTTCTGATTTGGGTTTTTTTTCCCTATCAGCAGTGAAACCTGTGCACTGTTCCCTGTTCGTACAGGCTAACAATTTGCCTTCCTGTTGACCTAACCCACTCGTCATTGCCCTCTCTGTGTGTGTTTAAGATCCTGTCCCACCTCCTGCCAGCCTCCTTTAATTTCCCACATTGCTCCCTTTCTATAGAGTTGCACCCTAGGGTGTGAGAGAAAGAAAAAAACACTACGATCCTTCACAGGCCATTCTCATGAAATTCACACTATTTTAGGGCTGTGACTAAAGGCTATTTTATTTATTTTGTCACCAAACCAACTGTTTTTTTAATAGCAAAATTATCTTGATTTTAGTGTCATAATTCAGGAAATTTGAAAATCTGACCATCAAAACTTCTTATAGTCGACTAAAATTGCTTGATTTGTCCAATCTATGACAGTCCAAAAAACACATATATAAACACATGAAAACACAAATAAAAAAGAAGAATCTAGATAAACAAGAAACCAGCTATTAAATAATGAACTAATGTTTTCAGCAGTCTACCCCATCGGCATGAAAGTAAGAAAAAAAAAAAACAAGATCATAAAGGAGGTTTAAATGTTTTACATGAGGTAGATGCAGGTTTTTTAAATAAGTGCTTCAAAATGGCTTTATTTGTCTTTTTTGTTTTGGAGAGCACTTATTGGTCACATGCTGTACTCAGAACTATTCTCTGGGGAATAATTTCCACTTTCTGGTCCATTTTTGTCTGTTAGCCATCATAAGATTGGACATTATCTTCAATAAAAAAGAAAGATTAGTCTGACACCAAGAAGAAAAAAAAGAGAAGCTTTTGTGCAGCATTAAACACAAAAATTAACCAAAAAGGGTTTTCATTTCACAAATGCCTCTTGAAATTATGGCTAAAAATACTGCACTACAACACAGAGAGACAAAGAAAGAGAGTGATGATTGTTGTTTGCCCTCTGACTGCTTGGCACAGTTCTATAGAAAAAAAGAACCCTGTTCTTTCTTCTAGCTCACCCCTTCTATTCCACCCCTCATATCTCCTAAATTTCTCTCCTTTTACTCTCCTCTGCTTATCTCCTTGCTTTGCCGACACATTCATCAAGTGGTTTGACTTCTCATTCATGCAACCTTTATTGAAATCGAATAAGCAATCCATTGTTGGCAAAGAGAGGTGGCAGGACAAAGGTTTTAGACTTACCCCCATCCCACATGATGGTGATAGTTAAATATGTGTTGCAAAGTGCGTGCATTCATGTGTTTGTGGTGACTGAGAGCTGCAGTTGGCTGCTCAGTGGGATAGAGACATTTTTATGTAGGCAAATGTGACAGAAGCTGCACTGACTGACTGGCAGTTCTGCTGGGAATACTAACATTGCACACACACAGATCTATGTTGTCTACCTAATTTGCACGTACACACATAAACATAGTATATATGTGATCATACTAATAGAATGAGCCACACTTCTACATGACATCTGTCTATCAGTATTTCAACTGCTGGAATGAAAGGTGCCAGAAGCAATCTCCAAGTACACACATCCGTTCTGGCACAAACACACACACACACATAGATTCACAGAGAAAAGAGCTTAGAAAGAGAGAAATTTTCACCTCGCTTCAGGGTTCAGTCCAATACCAAGTCAGAGTGACCAGATATTAAACATGCATGTCAAGGGCCTGCAGGTTCACCAGAGCTTAGCTAAAATCAGTCTGAACAGCAGATTTTGCTGGAAGAAGGCAACAGAGGTAGAAGTTAAAATCTGATACACTAAAATGTCTTCTTTTTTTTTAATTAATTATCCGCGTAACATTATCACCGTTTCTGTTCAGATTATTTTAATCATTCTTTAGTGTAACTGCTCTGATGGTCATATTTCTTTACACTATCCATTTGCCTTTTAGCCTGCCTTAAAATCTGGCTAGTAGGAAGCATTTTGCACCAACTCAGATAACAAAATCCACGCCACAGGCTAATGGGTCAGTCAAAGACTCACTGGTGAATGTCAGCTCTTGGAATCAGATGAAATTATGTTAGCCCATGGCAGGCTGCTAATTGAAGTGCAAGATGCTGGAAAAATAAAAGCCATGATATATACACACATAACCATTTTTCACTGTCATCTTTCAAGGATGATTGCTACAGGTGCACAAGGACGGCCAGGAAAGACACACAGCGTCATTCCCTACCTTAGTCACAAGGGGTTCTGTGTCCTCAAGGATAGATACGAAGGGGATCTCCAGGAAAGAGGAGAGAAACTCCACCTGGATCAGCTCCTCCCTGGAGCGGGGAAAGGCGAGCACGGCTGACACACCCCTGACCACCAGGTCCTGGCAGGCACTACGGGACAATGACTCAGGGTCCCCTCCCGCGGGCGATCGAGCCACCATTTCCAAGCTCAGGTTGTAGGGCAGCAGAGGAGGTGGCTGAGAGGTTGTTGTGGAGGAGTCTGCCCCTCCGCCTTGATGCCGGAGGCTGGCCAGGGCGCGGTTGAGCGCGTTTTGTATCCGTGCCGGCTGTCGGGTCGGCAAGAGCGCACCGAGACGCACGGTGTGTCCTATCCGGGCGAGGATGTGGCAAGGTTGTGGGTGAGGGAAGCAGGGGTTCGGGGAGGAAGAGACGGTGAATAAGAGAAGCAGCAGGAGCGTTCTGGCAGAGAAGAAAAGGAGATGAGTTCTCCCCGGGGCGAGGCAGTAGGTCCAGAGTCCAGAAAGAGACACCATGCTGCAGCTCCGACACACAACGCTCGAGGACTGGGCTCTGCTCGGCGGGAGATGGCATAGCTCCCTCTTTCTCCCTGCTCCACCGCTTTTCTCAGACTTGATGGTTCTTTTCTTTTCCCCTTTCTTCTTTGTTGATGCGCGCTGTCGACGGTGATTTGTCGGCGTTTTGACGTTTCGACTCTCACCTCTTCAAAGTTTTTATGTCAACAGTAAAAGACGCGCTTGGTGGAGGAGAGAGGGAAAGAGCGCTCACAGCTTAGTGCGGTCGCCCCGCTTCTGTCAGTCTCTGCTGGA
>VVHJ01018020.1:2989-14204 GCA_015107715.1 Tylochromis polylepis
AGAATGCATGCAGAAAGCAGAGCTGCCAAACAGTTCTTTGTCTAAACTTGACAATGAGTCAGACTACATGTGGGCTAGTTTAAACAATACTGCTACTAATCGATGTTAGTGCACATTATAGTAGTTTTATTATTCTTAGAGCTCACTTGTTTATTCAGTTCATTACTCAGTCCAGTTTAGTGGCCTTTAAGTAGGACAGTGGGCTTAAATTACAATGAACTGCATATTTAGATAATTCTTGCATTTACATTTTTAATCTTCTACAAAGTATGAAGCATAGAGATTAAAATATAGACTAATATAAATTATTTGATCACCTGCTTTAACCTGCAGTTAAAGTCTGTCAACCTGGAGGCTGACGCAGTGGACACCTGCTTTAAATGTACACATGAAACACTTGTGTGTACATTTGACTGTTGTTGTATTACAGATCTTCTTATAACACACAAAAACTATGCTAATTTTATTTTACAGTTACAAGCAGCATCTTAATGCCTCTGTTTATTGAGGTTATTACCAGTTAAAGGAGCTTCCACACTGCTGAATACTTCACCTACTAGTGTAGCACAAGGTGGACAGAGTGGATGTTACCTGAGTAAAGACCTGAAATAATTGTACTTAAGAGCAGTACTTGGGTCAGTGTAGACAGGTACTTTCCAGCAGTGCTGAGGGTGTAAATGGCAGGCTGAAGGATGTACTGCAGAATGTCTGACTTGAAGACCACAGACAGGTGGCTGTGTCCTGTCACAGACCTGAAACTAAACTACAAAATCTCAAGGCCTCCAAAACTAACTGTTAGCTTAAGCTTGTATTGTTTGGTCAGTTTTTCCATTTCTTTATTAGGACTGTCTTTTTTGTTTAAGAAAAGTTAGGTTTATTTTAAGTCCATGTGGTGAGCTGATGTGCAAATTCAAAGCTCCTTCAAACAGACCAAACACAGTATTTCTAGAAGTGCAAATGTGTGAATTTGACTATTTCCTGTTGGATCCTACATGTGAGAACAGGAAACCCGAATTGTCCCGACATTATCTGAAGTTTATGTTTATATTCTTTTTAATTATTGTCTGTTGATGATGAAACCAGAAACAAGAAACCTAAAGCGCCCATTCACTTTTTTTAGGTCTTGCATGAGTAGACATGCATGGGCCACTGGTGGTTCTCGTGCTTAAAATGGAGCTGGACCAAGTTCAGTCTGGGAGTCTGTAGTCATGTCATTACTGGACTGGAGAAAGTGGTTCTTCTCGTGATGGTGAGACCATTCCTCTGTGTGGACCTCCTGATGTATATAATGAACAGTGGTGGAGCCCTAAAGGAGGACGTTGCGAAGCAACTGAAGGCAGTTTAACTGTTTTTGAGTGGAAAACTACAGAGAAGTTTTTACAGAGCTTGTTTGATAGTCTCCTTCTCCAGCTCTGTAACCTTTTCTCTCTGTGTGTCAGGACACCATGAAGCAGCTAGTAGATGCAGCCTTAAAAATGCACACAGAAGGTATGTTCCATCGAGACATCAAGGCTGAAGATCTGCTTATTCAAACCAACTCCAGTGACCAGTGAGTCTGCATCACAGAGGCTTTTAGATGTGGCTGCATTGTGCGGGAAAATCCATACTGCCAGCTCTCTGGTATGCCATCTGGCTTCTGTTCTTCATTCAGGTCAACTCTGTTGATCTTGATTGACTGCTCCCCATCCTTTCTTCCTGTCTGTGCTTTGCAGGAACCAGAGTGTGCGCACCTTCAGAATTCTTCACAAATGGGAGTTAGGAGGCTGTCTGGCAGCTGGGCGCTCTGCTATAGGAAAAGCTGGACGGAGAGTGACAATTTACAACATCCAAGTTCCTCCGTGGGACAATTTCTTTTAGTTGTGAGCTGTCCCATGGTGAGAGTGGTAGAATAACTGCATTTGGGGCTAACACTGTATGGAACAGTTTCCTTGCAAGAAATCACTGCACTTTCCATCTTGATCTGGGCTTTGTTTTCTGCCCTCTCTCTAACCAGACTACCATCATTTTGGGGGGCTGTGTTGAGCTTGAAATCCAAGGAATTGTGCCACTTTGGAGGAAATCCAGTAGCACCAATGGTTCCAAAACACAACTCCAATCACACCTCAGCTTCACCTTCAAGGACTAAATAAGCTGGCTCAATTTAGAGCTACAAATCATCTCCAGCTTTCTCAATATCAACTTTTCTTTTCAACTTTGTCTTTAGTGTTTTTCAGCTTTGTCTTAAGCTTTGGAGGAGCATCAGCAGAGGTCAACTGAAAGAAAACAAATTACTCACGCTAAATAAAGATGACCAAAAAGCATGTTTTTCTATTAGGATGTTATTTATATTTATTGTTTATTTTTTATTTATCAGGTTATTTTATTTATTATTTATTATTATTAGTTTGAACTTTATTCATTATTTTGGTTAAAGTGCTGGATTTGTCTTATGCTCTACACATGCAATGTACTACACAAAATTTCTTCACTGGAGAAAAGTAATGGATCATGTCTCAGATAATTCAGTGTCTAAAAGTAACAGGCTTTTCAGACATGTATGTTATCCTTGCTTAATTTCTACCATCCTGAACATTTGCAAAAAACAATTCTCCTTGTCAGGCACTGCCATGGAGTATCAAATAGGAAAATGTTGAATATAATCTACAATAAAGCCCATTTTTCCTCCTTGAAGATGTCAGAAGCTATAGTCAACTTCTCTTTGTGCCCACTGTGGTAGCGCTGACTTCAGGAACTTGGTCCTGTGTCCACTTTGTCCATGCTAATCTGTCCACTGCCAGAGATTGCCGTTTTCACCTTCTATGAAAAAGAGTTCAGGAATGTAATTTTTATCCAACTTCTTTCAGTATGGAAAAACACGCATACATGCATCTCCCAACAGCAGTGATGTGTCAGAGTTTACACTTTATAAAAGTCCTATTTTTGGTCTATTCATAGTGGGAACACTTTCCCCAAGAAAAGGCATTCAGCCAGGTCATTCCTCTTTACATCATGTTTAACTCACACTCTGTGAATTCAAAACAGCTTGGCTGTGATATTTCTGCCTGGAAACCAGCAGCATGACACAATAACAGTGTTGTGGCAGATTGTCCACTGTGTGAGCCTCCAGGTTGACAGACAGGCTACCTGTTGGCTTTGATCCCAGTCTGACAGTTTGACACAGTGAGGTGCTTCTGCCTGCCCGTATGTTGACAGACATAACATTTACTCAAAAACAGACCAATCTTTCACCCCCCCCCCAATGACATCAGCGTTTCCACGGGAACCTGTCATGCCCAAACAGGGCCACAGAGACAGCAGCCAAGTCATGATGTCATTGACACTTCAAAGCACAACTTTAATTACCTGCATGTGGACCCTAGAGAGGGAGAGTGAAGAAGAAAGAGACATTCTTTTTGAGCACAAACTGTATAAATTTGTTATTATTGTGTTCCGTTTCAGCTGAATTTTATTGTGTTCCACGTGTGTTTTTGCACTTGCTACACTCAGTGCTTGGAAGGCCACCCAAACAGAAGAGGAAGATATCATTAAAATTCAGATTTTTAAAAATACATGTATCTCAAATACAGTCTAGTGTGAAAGCATGCAGTAAAATTTCAAAGCAGCAGGGTCTCTTGGTTCCAAGAAAGACATGGGAATTAGGCTTAATGAGCACCACGCTACATTATCTGAGCATATGGCAGGTTTTCAGAGTGAGACCATGCGGCTGTTTACTAGAGGCAGTATGTAACAGAATAAACTAAACTACTGATGACCCATCAAAAATACCAACAAACCTGAATTTGTTATGAACAAATATCTTGCAGTTGTGCCTCTGCCACAGGTGCTGGATTTCCTTCAGTGTCAGAAAAGCGATCCAACAGTTGATTTCTATTTTCAGGAACTGGGAAAAGTAAATCTGGCAAGTGGTCCAGGTGGTAAGTGCAGTTTGATAGTCTGGTCAAAAAACTTAAAACTGGATTAAAGTGCTGAAAGCTCCTCGTTTGTGGGGATGAAACCCAGCTTTCATTACCAGCTGTGATGGCTACATGCAACCACACAATTGAAATACTCGGGTAATATTCACATTTACCTTTGAGTTATTTTTACATTATGCTGTAAACCTTGTACTATATTAATAATTTTCTGTTCTTTTTTTTGAGTTACCTGGCTGCTACTCCAGTCCTTCCTGGTTTGGGTGAAAGAGGATGCTGAGGGTGGAGCTGGTTTAAATGCAGAAGCCAATAAAATGGACTTAACCATCTGTTGTGACCATGCAGGGGGGAATGAGGTTCTTCTTGAATTATGGTTGGCCTTTCTCTCTGTAGGGTTCACCTTTGGTGCGTACAATGGTTTACTCGCTTGCTATATAACTGGAGATGTCGTCCGTTTGGGAGGTCAGTTTGCTGAGTTATGTATTGTTAAGTGGGTTTTGAGTGCAATTTTGTTAAGTTGACCTCTTTTATGGGCCCACTTGGTTCTTAAAATAGTTTGTTTTTGTAATAATTTTGTCTTTTGTGGGGGAATAATAAAACCCACTTTTTGAAGATTACACCTGTGCCCGTATGTTCTTGGCTGCTTGGTCCCTGATACCAGCAATGATTCTTCACATGGAAATTGGGTCAGTTTGAAACAGAAATTAGTGTTTGCTCTCTCCACAAGTTTAAAATCATGGTGAAACAGCAGAGTGTACAGAGTGCACATACAGTATAGTCAAACAAACTATGACAAAAGTGCTTTGGGGTTTGACAAGTAATACTTTTAATAATTAAAAGGTTGACTTCTTTAAATTAGGTAGTGATTTTTAAATGGGCAGAAAATATTTTTAATGCAAATGGTGTGCAATAAAAAAGGCGAGCATTGTGGTATGAGAAACTTTGGAAAACTTGCAGAGGGACAGGAGGAGGGTTGATGGAACCCAGACCAAAAGAAGCAGAGACAGAAACAATAAGCTTTGAATAAATCCAGGCAGAGCCATGGGGAGAGAAGATGTACTCAATAAACAACTTTGGGAGCAACAGCATGGGATTTGTGTATATCTGGGGTATCAAACGACCCCACAGGGTCACTTTCAGTGTCAGCACTTGGTTTATTTTTCTAGCGTCTTCCAGTGGTGTTCAAAAGGAGAGCAAAAGCTCCACCCTCCACTGATGCGTCTGTTTCCAATCAATCAGCATGCTGCCTCGACACATGAGGCTTTATTACTTTGTTTTAACAAGAAATGTGCGTGAAATTACTCAAAATGAAGTATGAAGCCTTTTGTCTGTGTGGAGCCCATAAGATGAGTGTTAATGCTGTCCGGAGTGTAAAAAAGAAGAAGACATGAAGGTGTGATGAGTGAGGGTATGAAGAGGAAAGTGATGGATGACACATTTTGCAAACTCAGTCTCACCTCCTAATTTCCAAAAAATACAATTACATATTCTTGTACTTCTGAGAAATTAAAAAAAAAAATTATATTAACCTTTCAAAGTATTCCTTTTACTTAAACCTCTTCCTTCTTTTACATGTAAACTTCAAGTAAAATTGAAGGGATTTTCCAGGCTCAAACAGGCCTTTGACTAGACACATATATAAGTGTAAATTTTTAAGGCAATGAGACTGTGTTATCTTACGTAACAGAAGTTTGTTGATTTTACAGTTTTTTTTCCCAACCACTGTGTAGGTAAAAGTGTGACTGGGAGAAGGCCAAAACAAAACCTCTTTGGTAAGTAAGAAAAAAAAAATCCCCACATTTATAAACGTTATGCACGTTACAACAATGTAACGTGCATAAATACAATACAATACAATTTTATTTATATAGCACCAAATCACAACATCAGTGGCAAGGTGCTTTATATTGTAAGGTAAAATCCCTACAACAATACAGGGCAAACCCCAGCAATCAGATGACCCCCTATGAGCAAGCACTTTGTGACAGTGGAAAGGGGAAAACTCAAAACTCCCTCTTAACCAGAGGAGGGAGTTAAGAAGGAACCATCTGCTTCGACTGGTTGGGGGTGAATGCAAAACAATGCCACAACACATGTAATGTGGAGTTTTAACTGTAACGTATGGAAAACAAATCTTATCACCAAAACTGCTAATAATGTCTCCTCTTTCTACGAGCCTAAAATTGTTTGGTGGTTCCTCCTGTTCTGCTATGCAGCAAGATGGTGACCACTGAGCACCAAAAGTCAGAAGCTTTGTAAACATTATGAGAACACCACCCTGGTATTCACAGAGCACTTTATGTGGCCATACTTGACACTTCAACACGGTTATGTATTCAAAATAGTAAGAGTGAGTATGGACGAAAGACATTTGAGATACATTAGCATTGGCAATTCCATTTAGTTTACTCAGAAAACATGCACGTGTCTTTAATTCTGACAAAAAAGAAAAAAAGTAGCTATGCTGGAGTGATATAACAAGGCTGAAACAATATTGTTTAATGGACTAAACATTAGCTAAATTTGCTAACTGAAACTACTTGAGTATACTTCGTGTCCACTCATCTTTTTCCCCAGCATTTCTGTCATGACCCTTTATTTGCCTTGTGGACACAGCAGGGGAGAATTTGCGCAGTGTTTCAATAAATGGTGACAGTGTTGTGCAATTGTTTATGAAAACATAGATGGTGATACCAAATTTGCAGCCTTGTACCACTCAAAACAGCAAAGAAAAGTGGAATAATAGCTATAATGTTTATTCACCATTTAGAACACATGGAAGTGAACAGGAAATGTGTGGTGTGCTTCTGTGTGAGTGTTCACTGCTCACAGTCACTGACGGAGACGCTCTGTCACAGTCCAATAAAACATCTGGAGCTGTCTGCTCATGTTCTTGCTCAGGTTAGGTAAGTGTTTGTGCCCAAGGCCAAGCCAAAATATTACAGACACACCTGTATTCATATCAACACAAAGCATACCATCTAACATGTCATCAGTTCTTCTTCTGACTGTATTTGTCAGAAGAAGGGTTTGAGCATGACAGTAGACTTGGCGCTCATTTAAAGTGGATCAGGTTTCTATCAAAAGAGACGTTTGGGTTCTAGATATTTTTTAATCATTTCTGGCACTGTGTTTGTCAGCTTCCCTAGAAAGATGACACACAAACTGAAAGCTATTGACATTTCCCGTACCAACTGAAGCCACACGAGGGGTTAGTATTTGACAGTCTTTTAATCCTCTTGATAGTGGTTAGTCGTGCTTTGCACCATACAAAAAGAAGACCCATTTAAGTATATTACAACTGTAACATTTGAATGTGTATTTGTAAATAATTCAAGCTAAACATGTATTCCTTGCTTTGTGTGCAATAAGTGTTGCAATATATTATATGGTTAACAGAAAATTCCAAGGCACACTTGAACTTACCTCACATTTTAAATCAGCAAGAAAGTGGCAACCCAAACTATTCAACTTGGGGCTTACAAACTACTGAGGGACCTGATAGTGCCTAATTCCATCTTTTATACACAGTCAGTGGTCAAAAGATGCGAATGATACATTTTCTAAAAGCCATTTTTGGAGCCATGTGCACCTCTGGTTTGCCTGCAGGCAAAATGAAGACAAAACAAGCATTGCTGCTGTTTCCTAACCTTTAATGACATTCTCTACCAGATATTGTGAAATATCTGCGTCTGCATCTAAAACATAATGTCAAAGTATGCACATACGGTTCTCACACACACACTAGCTGACTAACTCCTCCGAGAGAGGTGAGTCAGACACAGTGTGCAGAGGGTGGGAGACTGTAGTGAATGTGTCTGGACGGGGTGTCCTCTGTGCGACAGTGTCAGGATTAGATAGCGGTGGAAGTGGACGGGCCCCTAATGTCAACAGTAGAGGGGATACTCGAGACTGCCGTAAGGATATGACCTCAAGAACTGGATGTGACTTTGGAGAAGTTTTATGGATAAACAGAAACTACACATGCACGCCAAAAACTGTGAAGTACTTAAAAGTTCTTCTTTGGATTGTCTTTTTACTGAACTTGAGCTTTAAAAATCACAGGGAAAAAAATCAAACTGAGTGAGGAAAGAATAAACTCTACATGCTGTATGCACGTCCTGCAGTTTTTCCTACAAACTAATCAGTAAAAAGCACACTGATAACTGATGACTGATGGTTAAGCAAGACCACTTGCATGTATGTGTAAGTGCAAGATGATGTCATGCAGGCACACTGAGCCAAAATATACCTCAGTCATATCCATCAATTGTTCTTTCTCGGCAGTCAAAGACACACACACACAGTCTTACCAAAACTCGTCTGTGTTACCACATCAGCCCTACAACTTGGCAGCGAGGCCTCGATTTAGCATTACATCACCCTTTCCTCGTCCAGACCCTGGAGCCGAATGCACAAACGCAACCACACATGCTCACGCATTTGCAGGCAGAGCCAATTAGTAGTGTTATTAGAGAACATCCATCAAGCTGAGGCCACGTATTTCCTCAAAGCTAAAGTTTGGAAAGACAACATCATTAGCTCCAGCCAGCAGCAGAGGAACATGTAATCTGTGAGCACTTCTGAAAACACAAAAAGAGATTTATTGAAGCTGCTGATTTCAAGTGGACGTCACAGCTGCACCAACACTGTTGCATGTAAAAAGCATGAAAGCATGTAATGGAAGCAAGTTACATGAAAACAGAAAGTGACGTCAGCATGCAATGTGGAAAAAACTGTCCTCACATGACAAGCTGCATGCCCAAACAATCAAAAAACAACAACAAAAAAAACCCCACAGGCTTTTGCATGTGCTTTTTCGATTGTTGATTTTAACATATTACAATTTTTGTCTCAGTCTTTACATTCAAACAGTTTCAATTCTCAAAGATTTTTGTTTTTCAAAACTATGTTACTTATGGAAGAGGAATTCACACTAAAAAGGAAATAGGGGCATAGAAGTATCATTATATTCCTAGAAAACAAATATGCAGTGCCAAGTGAAAAAGAGTAAAAAACGTAAAAGGCATAAGGATAGATACATATACGTTGTAGCATTTTGGTGGATGACACCGAAAGCAGAATATATTAGGAAATCAATAAATGTTGTAAATACTCAGTTATGAAATATACATAGACAAAGTTGACCTTAACCAATACCTGCCTCACCTTTAGATATTTCATATGCTGTAATCTCTTACTTGCTTTTCCTTTTAGTGTTTATTTAGATCCCATGTTCACATAAACAATCAGCTGCTACTCAAACCAGCACAGTGTCTAAAACAGGGTTAATTTTCCCAAGGGACAACATGAGAAACTGGGGTTGTTGTGGAGGGCTCCACCAATAAACTCAACTCAAGCTGCTGCTCAATATTAATTTTGTGTCTTTATAAACCTCTACTGGTAAGAGTAGATGTTACAATTAGGCAATGAACATGTGAAATAGACATAGCGAAAATGCAACCATTTTATCACTATATAATCTCACAGTTCTCAAAACTCAAATGTCTGCTCCCAGGTCCCAAGCTCAGCCATCTGACAGCTGTGTGGTAGCCTATGTCACCAAGTTCAGTCTCATGCTCCTCCAAAAGTGCAACACATTGTCATTCAGCACTGATTAAATCAACTATTTTAGTTACATCAACAACATGGTTAAGTTTTAGTACTGACTTACAGCATGCTCTAATAGGAGGTGTAGTGTAGGTATTGCAGGTACTGCGCTGCAGAGGTTTGAATCATATCCATCGATTAGATTTCAAATTTGTTCATGTAAATGGAAAGTCGTCTTCACACACTAAGGTTAATTATGGAGTTCCACAGGGTTCAGTGCTAGGACCAATTCTGTTTACATTATACATGCTTCCCTTAAGCAGCATCATCGGAAGGCATACCTTACATTTTCACTGCTATGCAGATGACACCCAGCTTTATCTATCCATGAAGCCAGATAACACACACCAATTAGTTAAACTGCAGGAATGTCTTAAAGACATAAAGACCTGGATGACCTCTAATTTTCTGCTTCTAAATTCAGATAAAACTGAGGTTATTGTACTTGGCCCTAAAATTCCTAGAAATGTATCTGTGGCGGGGCGTGGCCGCGGTGCCATGCGGTGAAGATGGCTTCACCTGCACGGCATCGGCAATCACACCTCGCCAGCCTTAAAGGTTCCTGATTATTGTGTTGATGTTGTTGTTGATGCTGTGCCCGGCTGGCAGCAGGAGAGCTGCAGCCGCGGTGTGTTTGTGAACAGCAACCGCGTGGAATAAAGAGTCATGTGGACAAACATGAGCGTGTCGTGGGGTCTGCCTTGGGTCCATCACAGTGGTGCTGAAACCCAGGACTTCCTGGATAAGACGGTCAGGGCAGACCCAGGACCGGGTCAGCCAGAGAAGTCGCTGGCCCAAATGATGCCCGAGCTGGTGGCGGCGGCCAAAGAGCGGGAGGAGGAGACGCGTCGCTGGTGGCACGAGGTAGACCTCGAGGAGGAACGGCGCACGCGAGTGTTGGAGGGCCTGGTGGAGCAGATCCGGGCCTGGCCGGCACTGCCGCCACCCCCTCTGGCGGTCCTCGGCGGCGTGGGAGTGGAGGAGGCGTGGCTCGCTGCGGGGCCTGTCCTGGCTCCGCGAAGGAGGGCTGCGGAGCCGCCGCGGGGTTCCTGCGGGACGGCGGTAGAGGAGGTGCGGCTCGCCGCGGCGCCCGTCCCAGCTCCTTGATGGAAGGCTGAGGAGCAGCCACTGGGTTCGTGCATGCTGGCGGTGGAGGAGGCGCGGCTCGCCGCGGCTCCTGTCCTGGCTCTGCGAAGGAGGGCTGCGGAGCTGCTGCGGGGGTCCGGCATGACGGCAGTGGAGGAGGTGTGGCTTGCCGCGGGGCCGGGACGGGCGCCCGGAGGAAGGCTGCGGAGCAACCGCTGGGTCCACATCTGCTGGCAGTGGGGGAGGAGCGTGGCGAGGAGCTGCTCCAGCCGGGAGCAGGGGTGGCGCGCGGGGAGTCGGAGGTCTCCATGCAGGGGGAGCCCGCGCGGCCTGGCCCGGAGGTCGAGGCGGGCGGCGGTCCTGCTGGGCCGGAAGTCGGCACGCCAGCCGGTCCAGCGCACCCGAGGCCTGCCCAGCTGGCTGTGGGGGCTGGCCCTCGACCACGCCTGCCGGACCGGGGCCGGAGGTCACGCAGCCGACCTCCAGACCAGCCTCGCCGTCGCCGCTGGGCGAGTGGCCGGCCGCCGGAACTGTCGTCACACCGCCGCGGGACCTGTGGCCAGGAGTGCCGCCGGCCAGGGCTGATTCCCTCTCCCGCCCGCGGGGGG
>VVHJ01018030.1:610-13116 GCA_015107715.1 Tylochromis polylepis
ATCAGTATTATTTTTATATATATATATATATATATATATATATATATATATATATATATATAAAATGCATTTTAATAGGCGGCTGTGTGACAAACGAGATCCAGTCACAATAATCCTCTGTATCTTTTTGCTTCCTGGTAATACCTCTTGGGTGTTAGATCTAAGCATTTACAAATACTTCATAGTTGGAAGGTTTCAGTCGTAGAGTTTGCTGGGATATTATTTAATGAAATCCAACTGCAAAATGCAACTGAGAGAAGCCAGGACTCATAGCATGTATGTGCTTGTTCACACCACAGTATGCTTGCATGTGCTGTAGTCTGCAGTCTGCCCTAAAGCCACATTGTAAAAATAACAGTGGTCATAAATACCAAAGTGTTTTGATATATTATATAATATAATATGCTGTAAAGCCAATAACACAGGCTATACCTTTCAGCTTGTGGCTTTTTTTTCCAGTTACTAGTTTTGCTAAATAGGAAGCTCAAGGTTCAACTGTATCCTGTCAGAATAAATATGAAACGAGAGTACAGAAGCTATAAATGTGAGATGAACTGTGCCAGGGGCTCAACAACTGGCTGGACCAGACATGCAAGTGTTCATCAGAAAAGCAGTGTCACTGGATTAAAAAAGAACATGTAGCAGGTGAAATGTTTTATATATTACCATTTTTAACATTTGTAAAAACAAAAACAATGAGTGGGTGTACCATTTTTAATTATCTGCAGCTTTATTTTAAAATTTAATTTCCTGTTTCAAAGGGAGAGAAGTTAACTGAAGCCACATGAAAATCAGATTTCACTTTCAGAGTGTGTGCAAGTGAGTTTTTGTGCAAATAGATGTCTGCAAAATGGGTCCACTTCCACTTTATGCTTAAAGTAGGGGTAATTTTAGACACAAGAAAAGGCATTTTCAGCAGATCTACAATAGGAATATCAAAGCATTTGCTTTTCTAAATTGCTGAGGACCTTGTATTCATATGAGCATGTGATTCATTTTGTATGCAGTCTCTGAGACTGTCTCCCACATTCAATGTTTTGCCAACCTCTTTTATCAAAGCCCCTTGCTGTGTGTGAGTCATTCAAATTTACAGCACCTTTGGAAACATCTAGTCATCATTGGAAGAAGAGCCTGCATCTTATAATAGAGTATAATAGATGCTGCAGGAAACCAGGCCAGAGATACACTTAAATTAGTAACAATCAATTGTTGACCCATTTTTCTTTATAACTGTTTTAAAGCTGTCAAGCCTTGTCAGTGCTTTAACATTCTCCTTGAATAGCAAAATAGTTGCGAAGGTAAAAGTAATAAAGAAAAGAACTGAATTTTATAAAAGGCTGACTGCACTCATAAACTCTATTTACGCAGCTGTCATTAAAAGTGGGGGGTTATACTTTTTTTAAGTTGCTGACAAGACCAAAGCCTAGATTTTCACTTAATGGATTAATGTAGTATGTTAAACAAACAAGATATTGAGGTTTTGCAGACATGTGACCACTAATCACGTGACGTTAACTTGTCTAACATTTTGGACCTGTTATAATAATGGCGACAATGTTGGATCAAGTTAATAAGGCCCCAGTCACACAGGCCTAGAGACAAGTACACAGCCATTTTGCAACCTCCAGTTATGAGGGAAAACTGGGTATTCCCCAACAGATTTGTCAAGATGGTGTCATGGTTCGGCAGGGTGGGCTTTTTGTTTTTATTTTTTCTGTTAACATATCTGCTCTTAGCCTCAGGTGGAGTTACTGGATTGGCACTGTGCCCGTGAGTGGAAATCTTTCAGCCCTGGCTGTCCTCCCCCCGCTTGTCTCCTACTGTGTAATCAAGCTGGGTATTTCCGGGCAGATGGGTGCCACAGTTCTCTGGCAGATCATCCTCGCTAATATGGTGGCAGTCAGGGATCCTAGGTTTTCAGTAGTTTCTTGTGCTTACCCCTGTGTAACCTCCTTGCGATTGCATTGGTTCTAAGCAGACAGCCACAGAAACCTGTAATTTGCTTGTATGACATCAACTAGTCTATAAACTCTCACCAGCTACTCTCCAAGCAGTTGTAAGACTGTAGAAAGTGTTACACAAAACATAGTGTCTACAGTTCTGAGGCACAATTTTGGACTGTGATGGTGAAGGTTCTCCATTTCCAGTTTGCGGTGCAAGGTTATCTGCCGTTTGGAGAGTAGTTGGCAAGTGTTTGCAGACATTACAGGCAAACACGGCAATTTGCTAGTGACCAGAGCAATCACAAGCAGGTTTTTGGTGCAGCGCCCTCTTTGCAACTCATTTTACCTAGTAACAGTGAGCAACCTTCAGGAACCACTCACCACTCATTGTCAAATTGTTAGGTTATATTTATAACTCAACAAAGCGCCACTAGTATCAGTTTAAGTGGACATCAAGACATACTGACTCCATTCAAGCTTTCAGTAGGTGTCAGGCATCATGACTGATGTGTTTTTTTTATTACTTATACTTTCTTTTTGAAGCAGAAAAAAAAACAACAAAACTTTAAACAGGGCAATCAGCCAAGACTATAAGTAGCCTTTAAGCTGAAGTGACAGTAAAACAACTAATCACACCACACTAAAGAGTCTCTTTAGCTGATCCAATTTAACACCAGTTAGTGAATGCAGAAGAGGTTTAATAGTGTCGTTCCCACTCACTCTGACCTCTTGAATTACTATAGGTTGAAGCATTGTTTTGTTCATTAATGCCAAAAACTTGTCACAAACCCAGCTTTAAAAACTCAAATGCACTTGTCTTAATAGCAGGACTAAGCATGGTTACCTGCCAGCTGAAAGTGTTATATGTTTGTTTCATACAGACATTAGTGTGCTTGTATGTGTATGAAAAGTCTAAAGTAAAAATATCAGACTACAACACATGTCCTGAGCAGGTGGAAGATGAAAGTGTGCACCTGTTCATCTGTCAGTGAAAACAAACTAGCGCTTTGATCTGTTACACTGTTGTCCCACAGTACCCTGCTGCATCGGATGTGTATGTTTGTCTGCTAATGCGGGCATGACAGTGTGAGTTTTGTTTGGCCCAGCGATGCTTATGGTATCAGATCAAATAACAAGTTTAGATGTGCAAATTCGCCTTATTAACTTTGAAATTGTGAAGTGTTTTATCCTTTGAGCCAGAGTGTGTGTGTGTGTGTGTGTGTGTTATTGGGATTGAGGGGGCATTGTACCATTGGGTATCTGCCTAATAAATCATAAATCATTCAGTGTGAGGATTAAGACATTCAGGTTTAAGTTAAGGCTAGTCAAGTAGTATTTATGCTTTGGAGTGCGTCATGGAATGTAAGTGACTGTAATGTCCCCTGATGTGATGGAAACATGACTGTGTGTGTGTGTGTGTGTGTGTGTGTGTGTGTGTGTGTGTGTGTGTGTGTGTGTGTGTGTGTGTGTGTGTGTGTGTGTGCGCGCGCGCGCACGTGTCTGCAGTAGTTGTTAAGTGTGCTCGCTTCCTTGCTCGTGAAATGAAACATCGCTCTCTCGGATCGTTATGCTTCGGTGATCCCAGCACCCCCTGTTAGCTTATCACTTTTACTTGTCTATGCGAGACAAAAAACAAATACGTACACACATTTGTTGAGACACAAAGTGAAGTGACACGTTTTGATTGATGAAGCAAAGCAAAGCGTTTGTCTCCCTCAGCCTGCCTGCTTAAAAACAAGGACGTGGAGACAAGTCGACCATATCGTGGCAAGCAAGAACATCTTTGTAGGGTGTTTAAGTATATTGTATCAGCGTTTCATTAATCTTCAACATTTTAACAGATTGGTTAAAGCACCTAGTAGCTACAAAGGTTCCTTCTGGATATAATCACAGTAATATAATATGTTTTATGACAGATCTTGGTAATTATTTGTCCATATATTAAATGGCAAATGTTTGCGAGCTCTTTAGTCAGTGTCACTCACCGCTGATGTTTTCTGCAGCACAATCAGCAGATACAAAATACTGAAGGATTCAGCTTAGTGGTTTCTTCTACTTCTTCTACTTTATAATTTATTTTTAATTGTACAGTTATTTGGTTATTTGTACATTAGGTTGGAGACTTATTTCCTGTAACAGATATCCACTGAGCATCCAGTGAGTGTATAAGGTTTATTGGAGTTTATTGCTTAAAAGCATGAAGAGCACAAGTAGAAGCAGATGATGAAAGTACAGCTGTACCTCAAGGGGTTATTCTCTTTCTTTGAGCGATCACGACTACATTTTGAGCTTAAGAAAAGTCGTACTGGTCTTACTGGAACAGATCTTACTGGGAGAAGGCGATTAAGGAGAGTAATTAATGTCTGTGACTTGTCGAGTTAGGATTTGTTCCAGTGTGACAAACTAATCAGTTCCAGAAAAATACCCAAGCATCCCTCGTGTTTTTGTTATGAAACTGTGATAATTGAACTTTTTATTCGAAAGTCCCAACAGTCAGACTCTGAACACGCTCCAAGTTGTTCCTGAATCCAATCATCCCACTCTGCTGTTGATATCGATTTGGACTTATCTGTTAAGCCGGCATCCCTGCTGAAGTCAACACTTTGCATCCCCGCTCCTTCAAACTATTTGCATGAGTGTATTCATGAACAGGAGATTGGTTTTGACCTCTGACCTCAGCCCAGCAGCTGCAGCCGTAGGACGTTCTTGTCAGCAGCTGGATGGAAGCCAGACCCTCCTCTGCTCTGTGGAAAAAAGTTTCTCCCAGCAGATATAAAACTCTTCAAAGAGAAGGGGGGGGGAAGAAAAATCAAATGAAAAGGGAGACACCTGAGATCAGAAAACGTAGAAAAAACTGAAACCTTAACAGAAAGCTTTAAACCTGAGCAGCTAACGGGGGAAATAATGAAAGAGTTGTCACTGTAGGAGAGATTGCCTGCGTGCTGCCAACTGTCACATAATCTTCTTTGTGGCAGCTCTGCAGAAAGGTGCTTGGAGCATGGGATTGTGGGTAGGTAGGAGGCTGCCTGGCTGAGTCGGTCATTGGAGCGAGTCAGAGGAACAGCATCAGCTAAATAAAAGCAGGATAAAGTTGATGATTTCATATTAAAACTTTGTGTGTGTGTGTGTGTGTGTGTGGGAGAGAGAGTTGTGTTTGACCTTGGAAGAAGAGGTTTGCTTTACTGAACACAGAAAATTGAAAGAAATGAACAGTGGAAAATTACAACAGTACTGCACACCATAAGGAAAGACGCAAAGAGTCCACAGCTTTAAGGGGCTGTACGTGCAGTGACAGATGTTTTAACATTTATGAAACCTTAAAGGGGGAAAAGAAAACCCTCAACAATATGGAAAGAAATAAATGCGAGAAAAGAAAGTGAAGCGGGGGGAGGAGGAGTGGAGATGAATCTAGAACCTCATTAGCAGAGAATCAGTTGGATATAAAGATGGTAGATGTGATCGGTAGCACCAGGAGGGATGCAGACATCACTGTGCACCACTGTTTATCCTCCCACTTCTACACCAACACTCTGTGGATGTGTGTGTGTTTGTGTGAATGTTACAGTGCAGAGTGCAGAGGATGAAAGGACTCATGAGTAAAATCTTTTCAGCTCCTTCCTTTCTGCAGTTCCCCTGCTGGTTGTCGCTAAATTATTTTATCCCTCATCTTTACTTTCACCCCCACCCAGTTCATCTGCTCGCTGCAAAGCAACCATCCGGAGAATGTTGCCCGCTGAACAGACCCATCCTGGAACATTTTGGATGTACCGTTAGACTGCTGTATGAAATCTAAGGCCGTGCCAAATAGTGGTATTTGATTTTATTTATTTCATTTTTCACAAATCTTTGGCAGCTTAGAGTATATCTGTACAAATGTTTACGTCAAAAAAATCTGACTGTTACTTAACTTAGTAGTGGATATTAGCATAATCATCTGTTCAGATTAGAATGAGTGTTTGCAGAGTGTAAAATCGCAGACAAGAGTTTTGACAGCATTTTACACCGTGAAGATTTTTCCTGCATCTTGTTAAGAAAGGATCACATCACGAGTGCATTTGTTAATCTCATCCTAACCAGAGGCTCCAGAATCATCTCTAACAGCCTTTTTACTGAAAAAGACATTACCCATGGCCTGCCATACCACACCGAAGGAGGATGGCGTAGCCAAGGCACAGCGCCAGGGTGTTTCTTTGATTTACAACAGTAGCATTTCTTTGTAATGACGGTGAACTGAGTCAATGTGGAAAAACTTAGACATATTGTTAAAATTGTGCTTGTTTTTCTGAAGATTTTGCAGGCTGTGAATCATCAGTTTTGTAAATGTGTGATTCCTTAAATTTGCTTCTTTCAGAATGTACTTGCATGTACTTGCAATAGCTTATTATGTTATGGTTTGCATTTTGTCAGGTTCCCTTTTATATCAAATTGGGCTGGATGTGGTTAATGAACTAAAACGAGTTTGACATCTCTGGAGTAGGCTAAAGGAAATGAAATCATTTTTAAATCATGGTTACCATAAACAGTTTGACCAAGCTACTACCAAGTAAATACTTCTACTGTTACACATCTATGTAAAAATGTCTAAAAGCATGTGAAAAGATTGCCCAAGGGCTCAGTGAAGAGACATTTAGGAAGGCCTTTGATTGTCATTTTGCAGTCTGAACTGCAAAATAAAAATCAGCTGTTGATAAACGCTGCAAAAAACAAAACAAAACCAAAAATAATAATAATAATAATGATTCAAATTCATATTAAAGAGTTGTGAGGTCTTCATGAGATGTGCACAGTGTCCCTGCATGTTTAGCTTTTCTAATGTTTTTCAAACTTTCATCATTTTCCATCGCACACACATCTGGACTGAATTACAACACATTAGAATTTCAAAACACTTTCTCGGTCATTGAAAAAATAACAAATGCTGAAAATCGCACACATTTGTGTGACCTCTGAGAGTTTGTAGATTGTCTGTTGTGACATAGCCAACTTAACTTCTCTCCAAATGAATGAGGTGCGTGAGTTATTAAATGTACAACAGTTGGGTGCTCTGCAATACAGATCAGGTTGATTATTTTGGATGTATCACGGGCTGCTGTGGCTCAGGTGGTAGAGCAGGTTTTCTACTAAATGCGGCAGGCCAGCACCTTATATTGCAGCTCAGTCACCAGTGATGTGTGTGTGAGTGGATGGATGATGCAACAACAACATAAAGCACATAAAACACTATGTTAGCACAGTACATTTATTGTGACTTCACTATAATATTATTTAAATCAATAAAGGAAAATATTTCATTAATGATTTCTCCCCCATTCTCTGGCAGTGCTTTATAGTATTGAAGCTATATTGTATAAAGAAGGAATCCTTAAAATCGCTCTGCCTCAGCAGTGTTCACACTTTGTTAGCACTTTGCTCTTCTCCTGAATCTACACAGGCCGGCAGATTGTAGCGAAGCCTCCGATAGCAGCAGGACGCTAAGAGACATGTTGAAGGAGCATCGCTGTGTTGTGCCTCGCCGTAACAGCTTGCTAATCAGTAGAAACTAGCTACAAATTTCCACTCCGTCTGAGAGGAATGATGAACCGACAAAAGGAAAAAAAAATTTAAAAAAATCACACCTGTTAATCCCAAAGAAACGCCTCACAAACAAACACGGTCAGGCAAAAGATAATTTGCTAATATTCAAGTTGAAGCAGTGAGAAGCAAAAATGTGTCGTCGACTGCAGGTTTGAATTTGCTCTCGTTATCGGCTCCCTCCTTCATGCTTCTCACTAATTTTCTATTTCTATGTAAATTCATCTCCCGCCTGACAGAAAGCTGCAGTGCAGAGCACACGCGAATCGGCGGGGCAGCAAGCCTCTGTAATCGAGGCTGCCTCCACACAAGGTTGTGCGGGAAAATAATGAAATGGCCTTTACAGTCTTCTTTACCTTGTCTCCCTGCTCTTTTTTTTTCCATCTTGCGCTACATGGAAAGCCAGAAACCCCAAAAACTGTGGCTCTGTTCATGTTTTATCTCAGGTTATTGAATCAATAATCCCCTTCCGCCATCTCTTTCTCTTACTTTACTCCCCTGTCTTCATCAATGCCAACTCTGTGATGTTTTCCGCTGGCTGTCCTCCCATTTCTCTGACCTAACATCTCTCTTTCTGCACTTAATAAGTGTTTTTCTCGCTCAGACAGACCACAGATAGCAGTGCAGGCAGAGCACTTGTTTATTTGCTAGGTGGCTAATGTGCAGCAGAAGTCCACAACATCTGCTGCAGGTGGTTTGCTTCTATTTCTGTTGTCTTGTGTGCACAAAAAGACAAAAGTATCACATATTGGAGCAACAAGTTGCAGCAGAGGGCTTTTTCCGTTATTGCTTTTGAATGCTGACACGAGTCTCACACTTTCCTCTCGTCTGTTCCCAGTCAGCAAAATGACGCTTTTATTGTGCACGGAGGTCAGCGCTGCGGCAGAGTGGGATGCGTCACTCACTGCCTACGTCAGTGGAGCAGCAGTGAACCCTTCATATACACACTTCATTCAGACTTTAGCTCCCTGCAGACATCAGATCTGTTTGTATCAGATGGCCCTCGTGTAAACCTTTTTCTATACAAAAGTGTTATTGTTGATTATCCACCACTTAACTCAGGGCAAAAACAAACAGATAATGGATAATTTTATCTTTTTGAGTGTTAATGGCATTTTGCACTTACCACCAATATGAACAAGCAACAGTGTATATAAGGCAGCACAAGTAAGCTTGTTTTCCAGAATGAACATGAATCACTTCAGTTACCTGTCCCTGAAAAAGTAGAACGGGAACACATTATAGCTAACTGCATAATGTCATTGCCATAAACAGAGGTTATCCTTAGAGCAAACCCAGAGAAATCACTAAGGGCAAATTCAGTGAAATGTGTTCACTTTTAGTCTGACTACTTGGCAAGCGTCTCGGTAATGCCATAAGAGAGTTATTTTAGGTTTACGAGACTAAAGCTCTATGTTCAACTTAAAAGGTCATACCTGTAATATCAAGGTCACAGCGGCATAAAAAAGCAAGAAAAAAAAACTATGCAGAGAATGAGCAGATAAAACTGATAAACTTTTTAAAAATGTGTTGCCTTTGTCTCAAAATAACATTTAAAAATGGATTTTTCCCAGCAAGCTAGAACCCTCTTACAGCTGTTCAACTCTATAAGGCATTAACGGCTTTATTAGTGGCTCAGAGTCTGCACTGTCCACATGTTCAGCGTCTCTGGCTCGTCCCAGCAGAGCACTTGAACAAGTTCCATTCTAATTCAGATACATTTAGCTACATGTTTACTAAGACAAATGATAGATGTTAGAACTGCCACCACTGTGCCTCCCGTAGATTTCTATTCAGAATTCTTTAAGTCTTATGCTCACATTAACACCTACGGCTATTTTAATCTAACAGAGTGTTCATTCAGCAACAACATGAAGAAGAGGGAAGTTGCAATTCCAGCAGATCAACAGATCTCAGTGATGGCCCACATCAGCTGGTAGCTCAGCTGATATCCTGCTACGCATCCAGTTGGCAAATCTCATATGCAAGGGGGCTATTAAATTGCTTTAGTCAGCCTACAGTTATTGCACCCTGCATGCTGCTTTGAAACCCACCTCCAGTGTGGTATCTGTCATCACTAACTCCTGCTCTAGCCTGTGAGTAAGGGGTTTGCTGCTGCTTTTTCCTCCTCTGGCTGTCTTTGTATGAATGTGGACGCACAGGGAGGTCCCAGAGCAAAGCCATAACGCCAAATATGAATTACTGCAGATGAAAGTAATCAATCATCTTTTGGCTATAGTGGTCCTGGCTGAAATGGGCTCCAGCTGTTAAGAAATGCACTGTGAATCAATTCTCCTTTAACTGTAAAACATTAAATGAAGTGCGTTATGTTCATTCATCGACTGACGAGCATTACTGTTCTGTTAATTTCTATATGCATATAAGTTAAATATGCTGCGCCGTGTTTGGGTGTGAGGAGAGTGTGTACATACGTGTGTGTGTTATCGTCTCACTCCCTTTCACTACCCTTTGAATGCTGGAGCTGTGTTTCCATGGCAACGCTGACCCCTGGGAGTCGATGTTATTTTTTTTTTTCACACAAGTAGCCTCTTTGCAATCCCTCCCTCTCGTCTTCTCTCTCCCTCTCTTTCATCCATCCTTCCCTCCCACTCTTCATCTCCTGTTCTCTCACCAACTCGCATTGCGTCTCTTCTCTTCTTTTGCTATTATGTACCAAAGCAATAAAGAAAAAAAAAACACTCTTCACTCGTTATCTGCTCCTGCGCAGTCCATATTATTCAATGGCTGTGTCAGCTCTTTCTCCTTTCAGGACATCTTTACACTGTTGACACACATTCACGCACAAACACAGTGCATCAGAAACTCTCTCCTCCTTGCTCTCTGTATTCAGACATCGTTCAGTCTCTCTTATCTGCATCTCTTCTTTGGATCTTTTTGTCTCCTGTCCTTCATAAGGACACCTCTAAAAGACAGCTCCCACTGTTTTGCGTCTCATAAAAAGGAGCCATCATCGCCCATTGTATAATGTTGTCTTCATTTTATAATTCCACTCTGTATTTTGAATTCAAAATGGGATGTTGTCATGCATTTGTCATCGTAACATCACAGGTGAGACATTGCCTCATTTCCCTCTCTGCTGAACATAAACAGTGTAAAACATCAGGAACATCTCTGTAACACTGACAAACACATTTGTGTCAAAAGATTGACTTTATACTTCCCTTTGGCATTGTAGTGGATTTAATTGTCTGATCAATAAAGAAACTAATCTGTTGCTTATATTTCTGTTGGGCAAATGTATTTTAAAATGTTGATAACTAAGTAATAACCTCTGTCTTTTTTTGCCTAACCTCCCACCAGGCCAAGCTGATCGTCCCCAACAGTACAGCAGGGTTGATCATTGGTAAAGGCGGAGCTACAGTCAAGGCAGTGATGGAACAGTCTGGGGCGTGGGTCCAGCTATCCCAGAAGCCAGAAGGTATCAACCTGCAGGAGCGTGTGGTCACCATCAGCGGCGAGCCCGAACAGAACCGGAAAGCAGTGGAGATCATTGTCCAGAAGATCCAGGAGGACCCACAGAGCTCCTCGTGCCTCAACATCTCCTACTCCAACATCACAGGGCCAGTCGCCAACTCCAACCCCACCGGCTCACCGTACGCCAACTCAACCGAGGTCATGCCAGCTGCCGCAGCCGCTGCCGCAGCTACAGCTTCTTCTCTGCTCGGCCAGGCAGGCCTGGCTGGGGTTGGAGCCTTCCCAACCACTATGTCCAGCCTCTCAGGCAACGACTTGCTTGCCATCACTTCTGCCCTCAACACTCTGGCCAGCTATGGTTACAACACCAACTCTCTGGGCCTGGGGCTCAACCCTGCTGCTGCCTCAGGGGTTCTAGCCGCAGTAGCGGCTAATGCAAACCCAGCAGCAGCTGCTGCAGCTAATTTGTTAGCATCCTATGCCAGCGATGCATCCACCAGCGCTGCTCACCCTGCAGCCAGTCTCGGAGGCTTCTCTCTGGGATCCCTAGCTGCCGCTACAGGGGCCACCAATGGTTACTTAAGTGCTGCTTCACCACTTGTGGCATCATCTCTACTGGCCACAGAGAAGCTTGCAGAAGGAGCAAAGGAAGTGGTCGAAATCGCTGTACCAGAAAACCTAGTGGGAGCCATTCTGGGGAAAGGAGGGAAGACGCTAGTGGAGTACCAGGAGCTGACCGGCGCCAGGATCCAGATCTCCAAGAAAGGCGAGTTCATTCCTGGAACTCGGAACAGGAAGGTGACCATCACAGGTTCCCAGGCCGCCACACAGGCTGCACAGTACCTGATCAGCCAGCGAATCACCTATGAGCAGGGGGTACGTGCCACCAACCCACAGAAGGTGGGCTAAACCTGACAGCCGATGAGAAACGAGGAGGAAAAGAGGAAAAAAAAAAGAGTGGGGGCTTGGGGGAGGAGTATAAAAAAAAGTGAGAGTGAGAATGGAAAAAGGAGAGGAGAGCAAGAATGTCGGAAGGAATCGTTCGCACCGTTTTCTTCTGCGTGTTTTCAGTATTCTCTATTAAAAAAAAAATTTTTTTGACGCAAAGCAAAAATGTGCTGAGAAGACGAGGAGGGAGAGGAGCGAGTTATTACGCTGAAAAACCAAGAAAAAAAATGTGCAAAATGTAAATAAGGTTTTATTACTTAACGTCTTGACCTTTTGGGATTTTTTATTGTTTTGTTTATTGTTTTATCGTTTTGTTTCGTTTAGTAAATTAAGCTGTCTGTTTGTTTGTGTATTGTGTGGACAGAGCTGAATGCCATGTAGACAGGCCGACTGCCTGAGAGGCTACAGGAAGTGGGGGGAAGGAGGGAAGGGCATGGGTGCGGCAAGGCGGAGGGTTGGGGTTTACAGGGTACAGCCCTCCACCGACCCCGAACCCAATACAGAAACAACCCTTAGCCCTCCCTCCCCCTGCAGGCCACACCCATCACCCTCCAGTAGGGTTTTTGTTTTTTCCTTCTAGGAGATTTACCCCAAACCCCTCGCCCCACC
>VVHJ01018033.1:11242-26176 GCA_015107715.1 Tylochromis polylepis
CACAAAAAATATATATATATATATATATATATATATATATATATATATGATTAGGAAAATATTGTAAATCTAAAATATCACTGCCATAAAAGACAAAGCATCTGGTAGGAAAATGTGTTTTCCTCCTATCATTGATGCATGTTTGTAACAAAGCAGGCAGCCACATAAACAGCTGAGTATTCAGAGAGTATCTAAATGTGTGTATCTATATGTGAAACCACAACTGAGATTGATGTCATGAGGAATTTAGTCATAAGTAAAGTTCACACGTGACTATAACTCATTTAAATTCAGTGTCTGTGTAACATTTCATTTCACAGTTATTCACATAAGTCAGAGCCGGCATTTATGGTGCATCAGCCCAAAGTGCAGTTTATATATAAAAGTTGACTAAACTGCACTTGTAGTCATTAAAAAGCTCACAAAAGATGCAAAGGACTCAACGTTCAGAGTCGACACACTCTGCGGTACACACCTTCGTACAGCCAGTCGGTGAGCCCGTTGAAAATGACTCCCTCAATCCCAGAGGAGGTGATTCTCAGCGAGTTGCTCCTCACATCTGACTGGTAGTAGATGTTATTCTCAAAGATGTAGATCTGGAGAGTAAGACGAAGCGACAGCAGACAGAAACATGCAGATTTAGCTTGTTCTTCCTCTCTGCCGTCTCTCACCCTGGTGTGAAGCTGCTTTTGCTCGTCCACTTGATTTGTTTTTCTTTTTGATTTCCTCTTTGATGAGATCTCTTTTTTTATATATTAAAACCCAGCATGCAGTGTTTGTTCTCCATCTTTCATCAGTGTTTTAATATTTGCATTTGCAGGTACAAACAGGATCCTACATCTTCACCAATATCCTGAATCTTCCTGAAGTCATTTCCCACTGCATTTACTTCATTTCCACAGCTCTCTTGTCAAATACCATTAGCTCTCTGGCTTCACCACCTCTGGCTAAACTGCACCCTGACCAAGTGTAAGCCTTATGTGCACGTAATGCAAAAGTGTTTTAATAGCTGTATAAATGCTGCAACACTGACACCAACTTAGTAAAAACGGACCATTAGAAAAAGAGGCTGAGGGTTCATCACTGAGTGTCGTCAGATTTTTTTTCTTTAAACATTTTTCCATTTCATTGTGTTTTATTCGACTTCAGTTGTATTTTTTCTGTGCATTTTTATATTTCCTGGGGTTTTTTTTGTAAGTTGAAAAGCATTTGACCTTTCAGAGCCACCAAAGAAACATGGAAAAGAACTTGCAAAGAAAATTACAGTTGCCCTCAACTCATGGTGCTTAAGAACGACACAAAAGGACAAATTCTTACATGTTTTTTCAGGTGAAAATGCAAAACTTTAAGTAAAAGAGAATTAATCTGGTCTCTAGCCAAGAACGATGGAACAATCTGGCTGTGTTAACCTTCAGAAGTGAGCATGAGCTCTGTTTCTTCTCTGAGGGTTTGTGCTCCAAGTTTGAAGACCAAAAAAACCCCTCAAAGTTTTTAGAAAATATATTTATTAAAAAACTTAAATGTTATTCTTTTTATATTGCGTTCCAACTATTGATAAAAGGCAGTGCACTGCAACAGCAGACATTCAAGGTTGTGCTGAAAGCTGCTGCTTACTTGTATCTTTACAGTGCTGAATTTATTTCTACAGCACAGTGCTAAAATGAAAACAGGTGGCCCAGAGACTTCCTCACTCTACTAATAAGTCTGAAGAAGCACCCCAAGTGTAGCATAATGTAAGAATGTGAAATTAAGCACAGACGAAAACAGAGAATGTGTAAACACAACCTATCCTGTGGAGCAGATTCCCCTGGAGCGGCTGGGCAGCGTGAATTTATAAAAAGCCGGCGAGGACACAAGACAGGAAATGAGAGAAAGCATCACGGTGTAAAAACAGACACGCTCAGCCTTACCAGCTGCTGTCCTTGTCGTCCCCAGGCTGCGTGCTGGAGCACAGCATTGTGGACCTCGGGAGGATTCAGCTCCCTTACCTCCCTGTTAAACACACACACACAGAAATAAAACAACCTGAATGCCATCATGTGCAGAGAGCAGGCGATGATGAAAAGTCTAAACCGGCTTACCTCGTGTAGATGTTGTACAAGATATAAGACGCGGTGTATGAATATCTGTACATCTGAAATGAGAGAGCAAGCCATCACATAATGCAAACACTGATCCATCACTGACACCAAGCCTCGCTGAGCAAAGACAAACTGGTAAATTCTGTTCTCTCCTTGTGTTCTTGTTTTGGGAGCTCGTGGTTGCTTTTGCTTTGAGTATGGTTTATGTTTGAGTCCTTTATGAGTTCTTTTGTCATTTTGGGGATGTTTTGGGTTTTTCTAGTTTTGTATTTTTGATCATTCTTGTTGTAACATAACCATGGCAGACCCGACGACATATTCATGCTTCTCAGCATACTTTATTAACACCCACGGTTGCTGTTCACAGACACTTCCTGGCTGCAGCGTCCCAGCTGCCAGCCACACGTACACACCACAACAACAACATTACAGCAGGGACCAGTACAGACTTTAAGCCGGCGGGCTTGATTGCCGATGCCGTGCAGGTGCGTCCGCCTTCCCCACGACGGCCCCGCCACACTTGTATTTTGGTTTTGTTTTCTGTATTGGCTTTTGTTCCTTGCTTGCTTTACTTGATAGGTTTGTTTATTCCTTTTGTATTCCCATTCTGTCTCATTCTAATTTTAAAATGCTAACCCCAAATTTTGAGTTACGGACATTTTTTGTGTGTTTCTGGTGGATACAGATTATAACAGTCTTTTTCAGTGTTAGTTGTTTTGTTTTTTTCTCTCGTTAAGCAGCTTAAAATTCTGCACTTGGCTGTTTTTCTAATCACACACTTAACAAAACTTAGCTCGTTGGCAAAATATGCAAGTGTAAAACTTAAAGGTTATAATACACTCCGAGGATTTGTACTAAACTTCTATTAAATAGGAGGATTGCAAGACACAGCGGTCAAAATAAAAGCAGCATCCTTTCTATGTACTAACAGACAGTCGTTCTTGTGCTCATAATGAAAAAACAATCTTGACGTGTGGAATAGGTGTAATACATCTTCATCAAACAGTACCAAGGAAACTGGGCGAGGTGTGCTTTACAGATTAATCTGCTTTTCACAGATTGAGGCTGACTGACTGACCTTCTGTATGAGCCTTAAAATGATATATGTTTACAAATGCTTCAGTAAAGTCATCTTCATCGACCCAGCGATGCTATGAACTGACACGTCACCCATTCTGGCTTAAATATCTTGTGTTATTGCACTTTTTGTCTTGTGTTTTGCTTTTTCTTACTAATATTGATCATACTGACATTTTGCTCAGCAAAAGTTGTCTCAATCTATCTTCATCAATCTCTCCTTACAGCCCAGATTCCGCTCTTGTCCTCGAGCAGACTCTTTCAGCAGCTATTTACAGAACATCTGCATATTCATGAACTACCGCTGGCCAGTGGTCTGGCCCCCAGGTTCACTTCAAGTCAATGGGAAACGAATCATGCAAATTTTGGTATACTGTATTTTAACAGAAGCATTGGGGGTACTGGCCCCTTACTGTAGGCTTTGTTCAACAATTTTAAGTCAAGAATCACGTTACCCGAGCCATTGATTCCACCCACTCAACAAATGAATGTGGTGAAATAAACTGGGCAAGTGTGAAAAGTGTAGAACTACCTTTAGCAGCAAAAATTTGAAGTAATTATTTTTCTGCCTGACTTTATGAATCTCTACAATGTTGTAAAGGAATTTTGGTCCATTCATCTTTACAATGTTGCTTTAGTTCATTGAGGTTTGCAAGGTTTCATTTATGCACAGCTCTCTTAAGGATATCAGATCAAAGGATTTTAATCAGGTTGAGGTCTGAAGTTTGACTGGCCACTGCAGCACCTTGAATTTTTCTTTTTCGCCGATTCTTTTTTGCTGCTGTGCTTGGGATCATTGTCCTGTTCCATGACCCAGTTTGGTCCAAGCCTTAACTGTTCAACTTGTCTCTGACTCTAGCATACTTTGGTATACAGAGGAGTTCAGGGTCAACTCAGTGACTGCAAGGTGTCCAGGTCCTGTGGCTGCAAAACAAGCCCAAATTATCACCCTTCCACCACCGCCCTGACAGCTGGTATGAGGTGTTGGTGCTGATGTTGTGTTTAGTTTTGTGCATTATGGTCAAACATCTCCACTTTGGTCTCATCTGTCCAAAGGACATTGTTACAGAAGTCTTGTGGTTTGTTCAGATGTAACTTTGCAGAACTAAGCTATGCTGCTATTTTCTTTTTATATAGAAGAAGTTTTTTTCAGGCAATCCTTCAAAACAAGCCACACTAGTTCAGTCTTTTTTAATTGTACTCTCATGAAATTGAACATTTAACATGCTAATTTAGGCCTGTAGAGTCTGAGATGTAGTTCTTGGGGTTTTTGCAGTTTTCCTGAGTGTGCAAAATGCCAGAAGTTCTGCTTTTATAGAGATGCCCATACTTGCTGATGATCAACTATTCACGTCCATTTGATTAGCAGCACCAGGGTGCTATTTACCTGCTTAATTACACTGGAAGCAGTGAGAGCGGACTTAAACTACACAGCCAAAAGTATTAGTTCGTCTGTCTTCAAACGTGTATGAATGTGAGTGACGCCCCATTCTTAACCCATAGGGTCTGATAGGTCAGTCCACCATTTGCAGCTATAACAGCTTCAACTCTTCTGTGAAGGCTTTCCACAGGTTTAGGAGTGTTGCTGGGAATTTTTGACTGTTCTTCCAGAAGCACATTTGTGACATCAGTCCATGTCTTTATGGACCTTGATTTGTGCACTGGTGCGCATGCTGGAACAAGAAGGAGCCACCCCTAAACTGTTGCCACAAAGTTGGGGGCATGAAATTGTCACAAAAACACATCAAACATGCTAATTTGACAACTTGAACAAGAACAGTACTAAATGTCTTTTCACTCTCTGTTGCAAGATTTTAGATACCACTTCAGATCATGTGGCACATTTATAAATGTTGACCGTAATTAGCAGTGGCGGCTTGGGTTGTTAAACATTTGCTTTTAAACTGTAACACCGGCAGTTCGACTCCTAGTCCAGATCTCTCTCCTGACAATTATCTTTTGCGTTTTTGGCCCTCAAACGCCTAAAATGCACGGTATCACCTAAAAACGGCTTGCTCTTGAGGTAGGAATTTAAAAAATTTGAAAAATACAGGAGATTAAATCATGTTGTTTGTGCAATTTTGGCACCTTAATGTTGCATGAAGGATTTAATTCACTGGAAACCACAACACAAAACCTTTTACTTTAATTCATTTAATTTCCCCCAAAAGTGCCTTTAAAGTCAGAAAACTCCTCTTACAGCACCATGTATCTGAATATATTAAGTATGCCCTCACTATGTAATCCAAGCTTAATATAAATATTGGAATATTAACTAAGGACTAAAACAAACTTGAACTGGAAGAAATTCAACTGAGGGAAACTATAAACCTCATGAAGAGGCTTTAATTGTCATACAATATCATGTTGCAGTAGACGGTAAACAGGGGCGCAATCAGTGGAGGGTATATTTAAAAAAGGTAAAGCGCATTGAAAATAAAGTGGTTTACATGTTTCTATATAAACAGAGAATGTTCCTAGGTATGTGTGTGTGTTTTTTTTGTTTTTTATGGTAACAAACACCAATCCATCCCGCTGAGAGGCCCTTAAACTCGGATTGCAGACCCCGGTACAGGATGTACAAACATCCACCTCAGAGTTTTTCAGCTGCTGCAGACTTTCTAAAGCCTGGATGCATCGGTTTGCAAACAAATCTAAAAATCAGTGGAAAACCTGTGAGGGGAGGAGACCCTCGTGGTGGATGACTGACCGCTAACAAACAGAAAAACACAAAAAATACTGAGAGACACAGAGTGAAAATGCACAGGAAGGGCAGAGGCACACAGCCTCACAGCAAATAAACACACACCTGCTCAGCACAGGTGCTGCTCTTTATATTCACAGAGAAACGGCGGGTACGTGCAGCGCGGTAAGTATTCTGCTTTACAATCAGCTGGTGTATGCTCGAGTCTAAAGTGAATGCTTTTAATTTATGTCGCTTCCATTTTTTTATGGGTTTGTCTGACAACAAAACAGCATGATTAGGAATAAAAACATCAGGTTGCTGCATGCATATGAGTGAATGAAAGCAGCCTCGGTATTTCACATGAGCACAGTGTCAGTGCCGTCCTGGCTGGAAATAAAACAAAAGGTTTGTAACAGCGAGGATGAACTCCTGCCGCAGGCTGTGTGCTCACGAGGAAGCAAATAAAAAATGCACCAGCTGTTCTGTTTGCTCTTTTTATGTGATGTTAGGGGGATTTTGATTCATCGTAGTGGGCTGTGGATGCATTTTAATGTAAAACTCACCCGTTTGACGTCGTACGCAAAGAGCGCATACTTCAGATCTGCAGACAGGGAGTACTTTGCCACCTTGAAAGATACCTGATGAAAAAAATAAATAAATAAATGAAGACCTTTTTTTTTAATGTTTTTTTGTTTAGTCCACATTTATGACAAGCAAACAAACAATAACAAAAAAAAAATGATAACAGAGTGCTCAAGCACTCAGGAGGCAGGAGTGGACAGCTGGTAGGAGTAGGGGGACATAAACTGATAGAGCATGGTATTGTGGTGTTTTGTGTGGTGATAGTGCATCCCAATAAGGTTAGTTACCAAGTGTTAATAGATAAACTTCTTCCTAAAGAGATTAAGTTCTGTATTTGTTGTGTTTTTTAGCTTAAACATAAGTTCCATAGGGCAGATCTATATTTCGCCATTTGACCCAAGACTCCACTTGCTTCATCTCCACAACTGCCAGACTGCTGTCTCTGTGGGTCCTGTCCTACTTCCTACCAATGTTGGGACTTTGCTCTTATTGTGATGTTTCACTGAAAACAAAAACAAAAAAAACAAAATTGTAATATGTATATAGGTATTTATAGCCAAAGCACCTTTGGAAGGGATTACAGCGTCAAGACTTTTTGATGCTACAAGCTTGGCACGCCTATTTTTGGGAAGTTTCTCACATTCTTCTTTGCAGAACTTCCCAAACTCTATCAGCCAAACACGCACAGCCATTTTCAGACTCCTCCCAACATGATCAGACCAGGTTAAGAAGGTCATCTTTATGGACTTTACTGTGGCACTGGAACAAGGCTGTGATGAGGCTCAGGAAAGGAAAACCCTAAAATACCAAGACATCATCCAAGAGTGTAGACAGAGAGAGTGGCAAGTATGGCTGTTTTCTGTAGAAGTGGGGTAAAGAGGGTTCCCAGCACAGTCAGTGTGCGACAGCACTGACTATACTCTGAGTTTCAGGGAATGAACAGAAGACAGCCGTGTGCAGGATTAGGGAAGCAGCAGAAAGAGCCTCTTGTTGGCTCTGGTATCAAAGGGAGGAGGGCTGGAAGAAAGAAGCTGCTGAGTGCTGAGCCACCAACAGGAGGGTGTTGTGGTCAAGCGTCAAAACACCCGGAGAAGGTTGGGCCCCCTCTGACAACATCTGACAACATCAGAGTGTCTCCAGTTGTGGCATCTTTGGATATATCAACCAAGATGACAATTATTGCAAACCTTCGTCAATCTGCCCGAGAGCCGCAGTCAGTCCCAGTCGGAGCGCGATTGTTTGGGGGCAGACTGACTCTCACCAAACGACCTGTGCGGTTGTCGTTTTTCCTAGTCGAGGTAAAATCTGGAGGTTGCTGTCCCATTTTCACCCCAGCTTTTTTCCAGGTTTTGCCCCAGGACAATGATGAAAAAAAAAGAAAAGAAAACTAATGCAGCAGGCAGAAGCTAATGTGGCAGATAAAGGTCACAAAACCACACGGGAATATCAGCAGGTTGTGACATTTCTGGGAGACGATGTGGTGGACCAACATTTTATAGACAGCATTTCAAAATTGTGCCGAGAGTCTGAATAATTAGGCAGACTTTAAAAAAAAAAAATTTAAACTGCATGCATCATTTCTAGTGGCACTTTTTGCCTTATTGGTCTTTTTTTGCAATTATTTGCAAAAAATGAGGTGCACAGCTGACCGATGGAAGCTGTGCAGCCAGACAGGCCCAGTGCTCGGTTGAGATGCTGAAGCTGTCTGTGCAGCTTTCGAGCATGGGTCTAGACTATGACTTCTCAACACCGAGCCCACCTCTGTCTTTTGATTTCATCATGGAGCTACTCATTTAAACATGTTGATGTAGAAACATGCTTCCCGGTGACAGCGCGGCTGAGAATAAATGGCTTATGATTGTGATGATGGAGCACCAACAGGATTATAATGATGCAATTAGAAAGCAGCCAATTTAGCCCTGCACTGGAATAATTTTAAATTCCTGGAAGTAATACATGTGTGACAACTCATGATGAATGTTCATTTGTGTGCTCGCATCAAGAAGAAGAATTATTATTAGAGAATTATCTAAAATTATATTTCACATTTCAAACCCTCTTTTCCAGGTAAATTGAGGTGAGGATCAACCTTAAAGCCAGAGTTTGTCCGCAGTGCAGACAGCCAGGAACCCAGCCTCCTGCCCAGGAAGCTACTGTATTTTGATTGAGCAGGTAAAGCAGGGACGAGGCTTGTTTCCTGCAGCCTCTGGGGACCCAGCAGCCAGACAGGAGGAGAGAAAGCTTTGTGAAGAGGACTAGACAGAAGTAAGATCACAAGGCCAGTGTCCAATTTACTGCGCCAGTTCTGTAATTCTGTTTCCTTTATGTCCTGAAAGATGATATTTGTGTTTTAACATGTGCATATAGGATTTCTCTACATGATCAGACGTTCAGTAACCAAACTTTACATAGAGGTATATCTTTGACCCCTAAAAGCTGTCATCTACATCTGATATTATGACGTTATCATTCTGCAAAGCAACCACCTACCAATGGGCTAAAATGAGCCTTTTAAAAATCATTTTAAGTTCATAATATTAACATCTAATTTATATCCACAAAACTTGAATATTAGGTCCTTATCTATATCAGATATTACTAACCCTACCAACATACTAAAATTACCCATTTGTAGCCTTTATGCATCTAGTGCACCTTCTAAAACCATGATATAATTTCAAATTAATGATATTATCTCCACAAAACTTGACTATTAGGTTCTTATCTACATCAAATCTTATAATATAATCGTGTTCCCTAGCAACCACCTACCCTTTACTTCCTTTATGCACCTATATCACCTTCTAAAAGTGTCATATCATTTAAAGTTCATAATATCATCTCATTTACTTGCATGGTATGTCACCATGTTACCTGTCAAACACCTACCTAATGACAAAAATGACCCATTTGAAGTGTCTATGTCTTATCTTTGTTATGTTATGTTTACTCTTTTTGGCAGTGTTTTTTCACCTACCGTTTTACCTTCAGAAAGGCATCGTATAATTTCACAACAGTAGCGTCTCATTTACATAAACTAGTATGCCTTGTATGTTCACACATCACATTCCTTGGCAATCACCTAACAGTGAAGTAAAATGGCATTTATAGAGTATAACAGGTCAGAGGTATGTATTGGAATATTTAATTGTAACACCTATGTGCCAACATTGTGAAACTGAATCAGGTAACAATTTATTGTTGGGGTGGGGGGCTGTTATTGTAAGATAAGTAAAGTAGTGATTAAAAAGAATGTACAAAACAATCGTTAAAAAGTGAGACAGCAACAGCTTGGACTGATATGAATAGAAACTATGTTTAAATAAATGAAAGTGCAAAAACACTCACAAATATGCTGTTGCTGAGGAGAACGTGTGTGTCATTCAGGACAAAGTCAAACTTGATGACGTCACCATCTCGGTTCCTGTAGACCACCTGTGAATCTGATAACAGAGAGAAAAACACGTAAGACATAAAAACCAGCAGCAGCTTGCTAAGCTGAGCAGCAAGCCAGGAAAACGTGTTTCATTAAATAAAAACAGTACAGTCAAAATTAAATTCAGATCAAAAGATACCACAATAAAGCCCGAATTCAGTTTATATAATTGTCTATTATCTCAAAAAAAAAGTTTAAATAACCATAAAAAATTTAGACTCAATATGTGGAGGATTCGAGACAAAGTGCACAACCAAGACAGCATGAACACGTGGACCGATCTGAACTGTCAAAATCTAGAAACAAGGACACGAAAGAGTCACCTGGATGAGCTGCTTATACAGGTAGAAGAAGACAAGTGATGAGGGGTAAGTGGTAACACCACGAAGACCAAACCTCTTCTTGTACCATCAACGGATAAAGGAAGAGGCTGATTTCAAGAAGTCCTACCAGTGGCAAGAAAAAGCCAAGTGTTCTGATCATGGCTGCAAACTCATGCCCTGAGCACAGCAAGCGTCACAGAGGCAGCACTGAAGGTGCACGTGTGCAAAGAAGCCTCTGGGACAGTCCAGCTCTTCATGACAGTAATTGTGTAATAGTGTACAGGAACATTTGTGCTGGTTAAACGCTCACGAGTCCCACTGGGACACTCCACTCCAGGGCTCAGGTCCTGTGGGACCTCAAGTTCCAGACAGATAAGCAGCTGCTGGCCAACCAGCCAGAGAAAGATACGTCAGACACGGGAGACGAAAAGGGTCGCTTTTATAGATGTGGCCGTCCCAGCTGACTGCATCAAGGAGGAGTATGAGAAGATGTTCAGTGAAAAATAATAATTTGCTCACCTCTGCCGCCTGATCCCAGGTTGAATATTTAGCTCAGACGTTTTTACGAGTTTAAAAAAGATGCTGACTGAACTTCTAGTTGCTGAAGTCTTGCAGACTTTCTTGGATCGTTAGTGTACAGAGGACTAAAATTTACATTTTTCCATGTATTCATTACTCTGTAAAGAACCAGCACTTCATTTAAAATGCATTAAGACAAAGTTTCCCTCAGAAGTTTGCTGGTTGATGATGATTTTGTGCCCTTAAAGTGGACTTCTGTGATTGTGTGCTCTGTGGCTGAGATGACCATGGAGTCAAAACAGGACAGCAACCTCTTTGAAACTAGGAAAACAAAAATAGTGGTTGTCTGAGAGCATGCAACACCCTCACCCTCTGAATAGTTGCACAGGTCACTTTGTGAGAGGCAACCTGTCTCCAAACAATCGTCATTCAACGCTGACTGCAATGACTGACTGCAATGAAGGTTTGTAAATAACTAGTATCTAACCTATAAACACAGATTGCCAACATGTTGCAATCAGTCTGAGTGCAACTCTGCAACACATCTCCTTGCAATAAAGGACTTGACTGAACTAGTTTCCAGTTGGTTGTATTCTGGTTAAATTATTTTCCAGTTAAATCATCATCCTGCAGCAACTAGTTTCTGTTTGAAATCGGCACTCAAAAAATTATTTTTCACCCTCAAAAAACATGAAACAATAATTTTGAGTAAAATGCAACTGAAATATATAAAAGCAAAGGTTTATTTATTCAAATAATTAGCCATTAAGGAAAATGTGCTTAATATGAACTACGTATATAACAATCAAGTAAATTTCACTTGATCAGATTCCATTAATGTTAACATTTCACTTCAAAATCACACAAAAATACTACATGTAATTAAAGTAGGTCAAGTCAGCAATTTTGGACATAACTTCTTTTTTGAGTGTATGAGATTCTGGTTGACCTTCTGTCTATGTAGACAGTAGCAAATTTGCAAATTTCCCCAGTTTATCCCAGTTAATAGCTGTAATACCATGAACAGAACTGCCAATTTTCAAAATGCCAAAATTACATGCAACTCCCAACTTGACCTAAAGTCAGACCAACTCTGTCTTATTGTCATTTTATTCTCAGCTTGAGGCACCAAAATAATTTTCAAGACAGCAACTGCCTCTGAGTGGTAGCTGGCCTGGTCCCTATTTTCAAAGGTGACAAGAAGGTTTAAATTTTGGTTGTTTTCCCCATAGTGTGATTGTAGCACTGGTGACATCCAGTCTCAATGACATCATACAGATCGAAGAGTCAATAAAAGTGTTTGAAACAGAGCATTTACAGCAGTCTGAAGCCCGAACTTTCTGCTTTTACATACGCTGACTTTGTTATTTAGAACTTTGGCCATGTTTAATAATAGCATGTACCACTGGAACAATACAACAGTATAACCTTTAAAAACCTAATGTAAAAACATTTACTCAAGTAAAATTCATCCAAACACTCATCATTGGTTTTAACTTGTAAAAAGTGAAATGATACATTAAGTGTATTTCTGGTAAGTCGAAACACGACTAGAAGATATCTGTATACACATCTGGAATAAAATTTAATTTAAAATTCACTTTAATCGTTCATTTGAGTTTTGACAAGTCACAAGTTTAAATGACGATAACCGTGTTTTACTTTTATGGAGAGATGAATTGAACTGAAGACAAGTTGAATTCATAAAGAGTAAAAAAAAACTTACTCAAAGTTTCCTCAGTCTGCTTCAGTCATAACAAAAATGGTGTTAACTTCTGATTTTAATTTCTTGAAAAATCACTCTGCTTCACATGTTAACCATGCTGAACCAGAAGCAGCTGTGCCTCCCTCGCCTTCCCTCTTCACAAGCTCCTGAAACTCATTTAGAGTGAATTTGTGGGTGATTGCAGGAGCGGCAATCACTCACTCACTGCTGTACGAGCAGAGGCAGCTTTCCGGCTGAATGTGCTCTAATGTAGGGTAAAAAAGCTAATGTGCATTCACATTGTTAGAGAAGACAAACACATGAATAGATGGAACCATTTTTAGCATAGATACGTAATATTGCTGGTTCGATCCAACTGCAAGTGGCTACAATTATCTCTTTGTTTTTTTGAAAAGCAATATGCCAAAGCTGGAAAATGACCACTGATACGCAGCTACACTGGACTCACCTTTAACATACAGACTGGAGGAGCTGGATCATTTTCTCAACCACTGACCTTCTGATTAGCTGATGATCTGCTCTATTTCCTGAGCCCCAGCTGCTCACCTCTTTGTTTTGGTGCTGGAAACTTACTGCCTTTGTTACCTCTTTATTACTCATAGTGGGCAAAGATGGGCCAAAAAGCACTCATGACAAAACCCCCACACTTTTAACAACTTGCTGGGGATTATTCAGTAGCATTTAGCGTGCAAACAACCAGATATTTTCCCCACTATGTCTTGAATTATATATATATAACCTGCATGGCAGTGTTTGACCTGATAATGACTAAAAAGTAATTTCTAACGATATTTTAGAGTTTATCATTTAAAAAATGAATACCAACAGTGCAAGCTAGCAGTTACTAGTCATCATTGACTTTCCCCTTGTTCTCTTAAACCTTAGAAAAAGAAGAAAATGGCAGGAGTTCGTATATATTCAAGAAGAAGAGCTTTGAGAGCAACCCTTCATTACGACTGTTCTCCATGTTGAATTAGAGGCTAGTTTCCTGGGTCACAAAAACCCAGCAGAGATGATGTGAAAGGTCTGCCTAGACTCTAATCTCCAAAAGATACCATCTTAACAGCCATCCATTTTTTAAACAGCTTATAAAATTCAGGACTGCAAGGGGGCTGGAGCCTATCCCAGCTGTCATGGGGCGAGAGGCAGGGCACACTGTGGACGGATAACCTGTCTGTCACAACGCTAAAACAGAGGAATAAAAACCATTCATGCTCTCGGCCAATTTAGAATCTCCAGTTAACCTAACATGTACGTCTTTGGAGTGTGGGAGGAAGCCAAAGAACCCAGAAAATTCCCATGCAAGCACAGGGAGAGCGTGCAAACTCCATGTAGACAGGCTCCAGTTGGTGAGTAGATTTGAGCCCAGGATCTTATTGCTGTGAGGTAATCATGCTAACCACCATATTGGCCAACATCTAAATATGATGAAGCAAATAAGACTTAGCTAGCAGTTACCACCAGTTGCAATCCACCCCAGCTGCCCCTGAAGTCCTAGAGTACAAATAAAATCTACTTGAGGGAAAAAGATCAGTGAACAAAACAAACAACACCCACTTGTGGTGATGCCTGTAATTGTGCATAAATTTAAACTTTAAAAGGTACACTGTGTAAAATCTCACCACTAGATGACAGCAGACTCCGATGTGCAGTCAAATCAGGTGTATTTTCTTACCCCTTCCAATTCAAATTGAAAACTTAAAAGTGTGTGGGAAACACTTTGCTTTGTTATGCTGATAAGGCGTACTACATATATGTGGCTGGTTTGTAGCGTGATTAGCAGAAAATGGCGATGTTCATCTCGGCCACTGTGTTCGATAATAGCAGGGCAGTATGGCGGCCTCCACAAACCTACGTATTTTGAATGGATTAATTCTGAGTTTATGAGAATGAATCAGTTTGCTGGAAGACGCAATTAAATACTCATCAATGTATATTTATGAGTACAACAAGGTTTTTTTAATATTAAATAACCTAAAAAAAAAAAAAAACAACTTACTGTACCTTTTAGAAGTGAAACATGGTATAAAAATTCATCATATATATTTAAATAAGAAAACTATCTAACAAAGACCAAAACCTTTTTTTTTTGCTGTAAACATATTTGTTTCAGATGTAAAGTCAGACATTTTATGGGGACCGATTCACTTTTGAAATCACCCTCAAGTGGACACTAGAGGAACTGCAGCTTTTGCATCTATTTTCAACTCTGGAGGTAGCTGCTTATTTTCAACATGATATAGAATAAAAGTTTAATGCTGAGGTGTCCACATACCCATTTTGCCCATGTCTTGAAGCCCCCTTATCTAATGGAAGCCCCAGCCTGTGACAGCGATCAACCTGAACTTTTATAGAGGATGTCTGCTGCAGTATTGTTTTCACATTATTTATGTTATGTAATCATGTTTTACTCATGTGAGTCTCTACTAAAGATGCAGTCTATTGTTTGTACAAACCTCATTAGCAATCATGTATAACAAGCTGAGCAGCACTCACCCATAACC
>VVHJ01018037.1:3993-25117 GCA_015107715.1 Tylochromis polylepis
GTTTATTAATTCCCCCAAAAAATAATCATGTGAAAATTTGATTTTTTTTTCCTCAACAAAAATAACAGGTAAAAACCAAAAGTGATCTGGAGTTTTAATATCATTCTAAGCAGCCAATTTAAACACTTATGTTACTCAGTTTTGCAATCAGAACTTGATTCTTTGTCAAATTTGTAAAACCGTGCCCAGCTAACAAACCTGTCCCAGAACCACAGGCAAAAGTACTCTCCAGTACCACCCACATGGCAAGGAGGGGGAAGGGAAGGAAGGAAACTTAGAAATTTACAGTCAGAGAGGATTTAGAAAGGTGCTGAAAATGATCAACCTCAAGTATGAACCACAATGCTATAAATAGTCTCATCTTTGAAAGAGCCACACAAGCCGTTTCTCCTTGTTTCCACTCTTTTGGCCAAACTAAGCTAACTGCCTGCTCACTGCAACATTAAGCAAAAGCTACCAGGCTGCATATTAGAAAGCTCAGCAGATAGGCAGTGTGCTGGCAGAAGTCTTTAAAGTGGGGATCTGGATCACTCTCCAAAAAAATAAAATAAAAAATACTCCCCCCAAAAAAGAACAACAGTAAAGTAAGGCACCATCCTCAGCACAGGATGTGCTCTCCTAGTATCCCTCCAGCTTCAGAAAACGTCCTGTACTGTTCTGTTATCATAACCACGATGATGCTCCAGTACCCTTGTTGGCCAGTAGTATTAATCTCTCATATGACAAAGAACTCTAATTTGCTGCCACTGAAGCATCTTAAACCACATTTAAAAAGCTTGGACTACGTGTCAAGAAGAGACAGATACCTGGAAAATTTACTGAAGGCACAAGTAGTTGATGCAGCTAATTCATACAACATCTTTAGTGTCTGATTTTGCAAATAAAAAAAGCACCTAACTGAACTACTTTAGGCCGACAGCCACCACACTGCGCAATGCTGCCCACCAAAATGGTGCCGGTTTCAGTCCACCAGAAGATTAATGAAGCAGCCAGCTCATATCGACTCTAGCCTGCCCTCCTGCTTTTTAGAATCAGCATTTATCTTAGGAAAGTGTGAGAAGTTAATCCATTCATCCATTGTGCAAATTCTCTCCACGATCACATTAATAAGAACAGATACATGGTCACAAATGGTGATAAAGTTTAGCTCTGGTTTGGACTTTAAATTATGTATGGGCTAATTGCATAATTAAATATTAGCATCTGGACTGGAATAGATCTGATTATATACGCCCAGACTGTAATCTACATATTCTTTTCATTTCTTTGCCACGTGATGCTCTGCCGCTACTAAACCTTGCTGCTTTGCATATATGGATGGACCTCATATTCATTACACACAATGCATCTTACATTTTTTGTAGCTTCTATCAGTCATGCACTACTAGCCATTAACTTTATCATCATGTCCGAATGAGCATCATGGCCACTTTCCCATAAGTCACAGAGGTAGAGTCAGACCTAGCAGCATTTACATATCACTCTCAGTGCCGCAGAGGTCTGACATGCATGGGCACAGAAAAGATACAATTTTTGTTTTTGTCTACAGATGTCTCTTGTGTTTGTGAGTTACCCGGCTTTTTTTTTTTTTAAAGCATGAATGATTTGGAGCCTGAACAAATTTCAAATTTTGACATGAGACTCCCACTTACGCTGCTGAAAACTAATCAAACTACAGAACAAGCCTAAAGCTGCCCCTTAGGCCCACATTTCAGTACTAAAACGGCTCCATAAACTTCAGAGAGTGTAAAACGGACAGTTTGCGTGTGTTCACTTGCCAGGGTTAAACAATGAGACCTCTCTAAAAATCACAAATGCATATCGACTTGCCACACACACACACACACACAGACACCTAAAGTTTCACAGAATAGATGTTTACAGTAAACTCTGTGTTGCGATGAGAACAGATTTATAACCAGTTGTGGATATGATCCAATTCATGGTCTAAAGTTTGATGCTTCTAGCTGTTTTTTAGGAGTCTCTCATCTGAATTGATGGACCTTCGGCATCATAAGGCAACAAGATCCATGTAAGAGAGCTGCATGCATTTATGCACATGCTACAACACTGGCAATTTTGTTAATTTCTTAAGCTATTATGCTACTTCAAATCTACACATTCTCTGGCTAATTTGTTAAGTACACCTGTTCAACTGCTTGTTTAGCCACAAATCTAATTAGCCAATCATGTGGCAGCAAGTCAGGGCATGTAATCATGTAGATGTGGTCAAGATGACCTGCTGAAGTTTAAACTGAGCATGAGAATGAGTAAAAAAGTGATCTAAGTGCCTCTAAATGTGGCATTGTTGTTGGTCTGAGTATTTCAGAATCTGCTGAGCTATTTGGACTTTCCCACGTGACCATCTCTAGGATTTACACTGGTTTATAACAGCAGTGCTCTGAGCAAAAGTGTCCTGTTTATGCCAGAGCTAATGGCAGAATCGCCATCAAACTGATAGGAAGGCTACAGTAACTCAAATAGCCACTTGTTACAGCCAAGGTACGCAGAAGAGCATATCTTAATACACAACACGTCAGCAGCAGCAGAAGACCACACCGGGTGCTACTCCGGTCAGCTAAGAACAGAACTGAGGCTACAACTTTATTTATATAAAGGCAAATCACAACAACAGTCATCTCAAGGTGCTTTATATTGTAAGGTAAAGACCCTACAATAATAGAGAGAAACTCACCAAAACTGGACAATAGAAGATTATAAAAATGGTGCGTGGTCTGATGAGTCCTGATGACTGCTACCACATTCAGAAGCCAGGGTCAGAATTTGGCATAGGCACAAAGCCTGAATCCTTCCTTGTTAACGGGTCAAGCTGCTGCTGGTGGTGGTGGTGAAATGGTGTGGGTGATATTTTCCTGACACACTTTGGGCCCCTTAGTACCAACTGAGCATCATTCAGCACCACAGCCTATCTGAGTGTTGTCGCTGAGCATGTTCATCCCTTTCTGACCGCAGTGTGCCCATCTTCTGATGGGTGCTTCCAGCAGGATAGCAAGCCATGTTACAAAACTTCAATCATCTCAGACTGGTTTATTGAACATTAGAGTGCGGTCACTGTACTCAAATGGCCTCCACAGTCACCAGATCTCACTCCAATGGAGCACCTTTGGGATGTGGTGGAACGGGATATTCACATCATGGATGTGCAGCCAACAAATCTGCAGCAACTGTGTGATGCTATCATGTAAATATGGATTAATGTATAACTGGTGGTTAATAATAAAGCTGTGAGGAACAGTTCCATAAAAATGACTTATTGCTGAATGACAAAATGCTATTCAATGAAAAGCCGATGTGTTTTAATCTGAATCTAACCGGAGCACAAGTTTATAAAATTTTAGTTTTTAATATACTCATCTGTCTACAGTTTGACACTAATGCTCCGTTAAACACCTAAATTTCAAGTTTTAGATTTCATTTTTTCTTGTCTTATTATGTATATCATATATAAATATATTCATCCTGCTCCTCTATGTCTAATCGTTCATGAAGATGAAGTAAAATCCTAACAGCTACATGCAGCTTGTTTCATCTTGATACTGAATTTCATCAAGAGTGCCTAAATGAAAGCACCAGCTGACAGAAGAAACTGGCAGGCGTTACTGTGAATCCACTCCTTGGGGAATCTCTTCTTTTGCTCCCACTACAAATGAACTGACATCTAAAGGAAGAAAAAGAGCCTTATGCATTAGCAAAGATCGTGACTGTAGAGGGAGGGGGGTATTTTTATGACAACTGGAGGCCTCCCAGGACTTTTAACTGGTACTGCTCACTGTGTGTATCCAGCCTCCATGGTAAGTGGAGCACCAGCACATGGTGCAGTGAAGTTCAGTTCTGCATCACAGGCATTTTTCTAAATTATGCTTCTACTGCATTGCATGAACAGTTTGAGAATATCAAGTTAACAATCACCTTAATCAATTTGCTATTCAGTCAATATTAATCAGTCCATTAATTAATCACTCGGGTCACAGCTGCCATATTCATACTCTCATTAGCCCACTTCATCTACAGTATAATGTTATCTTTTAACGACTCCCTCACTAGCTCACTAATTATGAATCATTTGTTTAATAAATGCAAGAATGGAGGTGTAAAAATGTCACGTTTTGCTTTTATGCGTGTGTTGGGGGGTAATGAGTGGGACTATTTCTTGGCCAGGAAAATTAACTTCCTGGAATGTTTGTTGGTTGACTAACAACTTAGAGGTGACAGCAAGACCCTAGGAAATACGCAGTAATTAGCCAAACTGTATTCCCTTTAGATTCCCTTAGGTTGGCTAATAGACACCCAGCGTCATATGAAACTGGGAGATACGAATCATATTAATCCATCATCAGCTGAGAAGGTGCACAGTCCCAAATCTCTCTCAAAGTCAAAACTGCTTCTTAATTCGCAGAATAAGAAAGAACGGGAACCTGGGTACCTGCCACTGAATTTGGACGGGGCATCGCAAGAGAGGAGGTGCTGTGTAAGTGGTGCTGTGGGAGGGGCCGTTTCGGTGCTGGTGGAGTTCTGGGCTCCATGATGTCCATTCTAGGTAAGGCCTCATCTGGTTGGGCTGTGAGATTGTCCCTGGTTGGCCTGGGATGGCGGTCCTCATTTGTATGGCCCATTACGCCACCACTTCCCTCTGGGCCTTCGTCCTTACTGAGAACCTCAGTGGAGACGCTGCGTTCCTCATTCTCAGAAGAACTAGTGATTGTTGCTGAGCAGTGAAAAGAAAAATATGGTTAACAGAGCCAAAAAAAAAGAAAAAAAAAAGAACAACATCTGGCATGTGACTGCTTATATGCACATCCTCACAAATGTCTCAGACAAAAAGTTAAGCAATAGCTTCAGCATCACCAAAAACACATTTACTCAATCTACAATGAAATACACCTTTTTTTTTACTCACAAGTCATCAATCAATAAGTTTCATTGTACTTGATGAGCCCTCTACCTTTTTTGTGTTTAACTATAAATACAAACTCTATTTAAAGAGAAAAAAAGTGTCCTATTTTGGGAGAATCAGACCCGTAAGCAACAAAGACAGCAGTGTCCCAGTTTTGACAGGAGGGAGCTGAAGCCTGAAGGCTGAAGTGGCACAGACAAACAGAGAAACTAGCTGCGGGGTAGAGGTGCACATTTTACATAGATAGTGATGTTGCATCTCCCTAACTTTCAAACGGAGTGTAGGAAGGTGTGGCAAAGAACAGAAGAGTCATATTTCATTTCCTTGATTCCTTATTATTTTAAATAAGTCAGCCATGTTTGTTTAGCGAACTCTTTTTTTAAATTCTTTATTTCTGATGATGCACAACTCGGCATCTGTGTTGGACGTGCTTCACTATGTGTAAAAAAAAAAGAAAAAAAAAAAAGAAGGATAAAAGCCCCCACAATCTGAAGTCATGTAATATGAACAGATACCATCTGGAGACACAGAGCAGCAGCAGCTCTTACCTATAATTCCACTATCCTTGCTCTCCAACGTTGAGGTGGGGCTTTGAGATGGAGGCCCTGGGCTGCTCCCGGTCATGAGTCCAGAAGGAGGGTAAGGGGCTGGGCTGGATGCAGGGCTAGTGAGGGTTCCACTGGGGCTGCTGCTAGAGCCACAGTGGGGAGAAGGTAAGGGTAAAGGCTGGGGCAAAGACTGGCCTCCCGCACTGGTGCTCAGGGTGGACGAGGGGCTCTCTGAGCAGGGTGAGGCTGTGCTGCAGGTCAGAGTGGAGCTGGGACTCCCCCCCTGAGCAGAGGAATCATACTGGGGGGAAAAAAACAAACAAAAAACAGAAGAGAAGGGGTTAGAAAAAGTTAAGGCATACATAAAGGTGGATTAAAAGGCTCTTTGGAACGATATTTGAGCATGATTAAGTGAAATTCCTCTATGTTTAAAGTGGAGTAAATTAGCAGTGCCAATTTCAAACCTTTTAACAGCACTTCACTCTTCGTGACACTGTTGGCCTTCTTGCATGGCGTTATTTGCAATAGTGAGTGAATATGTTTGAGTGTGCATGCAGATGGGAATTGAAAAGATAATTCCAGTTATTTTCATCCTTGCTGTCATTTCCCAGTTTTTCTTTTTTCTAAAGATGGCTGGCTGTCGTCAAAACTAAAATCAATCACTGCAGACATTCAGAATTTACCACGCTCGGGGGTTTTTTTTGCGATGTACCACACAGAGCAAAGACAAAAAGTGCAGAAAATTACAGCATCAGGCTTTCTAAACGATGTTACTGATTAAAACGGCACACCTAAATTTCAAGTAGGTGTTAATGTGATGAAAGCTGGCTGGCTTGTTTTTGTATAGCGCACTGTACAGGAACTATGTGTAAAGCATTAAAGCAAAGCAAAACAGAAGAGAATCAAAAAAGGCAAGTATTATACTCGCTTTTCGAACACACACAGCTTTTTTTTTTAAGTCCATTTCCAGATATTTCCCCTCTGATGAGTAAATTCAAGATACTCAGACCTGACCTTGCATACTTGTCAGTGCAGGAACTATAATACGGGAAGTAAGTATTTAACCCATTAAAGCCTGAACCATGAAATACTTGCCAGAAAATTCCATTTTATTTTATTTTTTTGAAAATGGAGTGTTAATTAAACCTTAAACATTGGAGTTTTAATTTGTATCATATTTGCTACATCCAGCATTTTTCTGCAGTTTTTCATTTAAAAATGTATTGTGGAATTGATTTAGGTTTTCCCATTAGGGAAAAAAAAAAATCATACTGATGATGCAGAAGTAAGAAAAACTGTATAAAATGTCTAAAATATGATACACTGGACATTAAGGGGTTAATAGTGAAACAAAAATTACAAAGCTAAGAGCCAGGCTGAAAGAAACAGATGTAATAACAATTTAAAAAAAAAAATCTTCTATCATATCTATCAATCAAAGAGCCTTCAACTTTTAAACTCACCTTTTGAGAGAACAGAAAACACATATGCCCTCATAATAGCAAGTACACAGCACTATAGCAGCACTGCAGTGAATTACATTATATAAGAAAGACTCTGACGTTTTCCTTTAGGTTGTCAAAGGGGTCTTGGTTCTAACTTGTGCATTTTAATGAATGGTTTTAATCTATTGAATTTCTCCGCTGGTCTTTAAAAATACATGTCTACATCATATAAAAATTCATAGCTTTTTACCAGTTAAAGAAGAGAGGAGTGAAAAATGTTTGAATTCACATTTTCTTTTAAAGATGGGCACAAAAAATAAAAAGGAGTCTTTTATCCTTTTATTTGATCACGTGCATTTCAGGTCTCTTCATTAATGATGCAACCTTTCTGCAACACAGAGAATGTATGGAGACAAGGCAGCAGACTTTAAACAGCTCACTGTTATTCCCTTTATACCAAAGCCTCATCTATCTTAGCCAGGACAACCCACATTCCTCATATGAGCTTTGCTATCTCTGTGAAACTGACTGAATCTGGAGCTCAGGTGGTGGAATGAGGCTGCGAAAATGGGCCATGGCTGAACCATGCAAAGGCATAAAGATGAAGAGACATTCGCACAAACAATAACTCTTCATACAGAGAAGTTAAACTAATCAGGCACTGAGTATAAAAGCCATGTGGACACGTGGCAAAGCAATTAATGATGATGCAAAATACATACAGATCCATTTCTCAGAGCGTGATTTGAGTGCTCAAAGCACACACAGAGTACACAATGAGTCCTGCGCAACTGCATTTTAAAATGCAGTCTAATTATCTTTAATAAGCTTGATTCAAATATTTAAAGAGGATCGTGATGGCAATTGAAAGGTTGTTTTTCTTTTAAACCATCCTTTCTCCTTTTCTATGCCATGGCAGTATGGGGCCAGTTAATCAATATGTGGCCTTACCTTCTTTTCCCTCCTGTCCTCCATGGGAGAGCTAGCAGTGCCGGGCGTTGTTTCTCCCAATAAGAAGCATAGTCTGGTCATTAGTTCCTGGTTAGAGAGGGAGGAGCCAGGCTGTGGCTCCACGTGGAGGTCTGGAGCATACACACATTCAGGACAGAGGGATTAACAAGCATGAAAAAACACAGTGGGCCAAATGAAGCCTCCGACAAACCGATGCTACAGATTGAGCGCAGCTCCCTTTTAGAGCTTCCCACCCAGCAGCATCAGGCAGTGGACTGCAAGAAATGTATGCATCCACAGGTCACCGCAGCCCCAGCTGCACTGATTATGGATGCACAGACAGTGGCTTTCCAGTCCCCGGCTGATGCAGCAGCAGCAAGAGGTTGTGTGAGGTTGTGAGTTTGCCCGTGCTCACGCCTGCCAGGTGCTCTCGGTTAAGAGACGGGTTGTGAATTTCAATGAGCTCAGCGTCGACTCTGGAGCAGAAAGAAGGAGTGCCTCGGCTCTGCCTCCACTGTCGCTCCTAGAGACTGGTTGACACAGGCCATGTGCAGCATTTATTTATCACTGTTTAAGGCTCCCCTATGCTCTGACCTCCAACCCCTGCTTCTTTAAGGTCCATGCTTACCTCAGCAAGTATACAGTTTTCGCGTCTCTGCGCTTTACCCGGACGAGCGATACATTCCCTCATTCTCGCACCTCATCTGTGTGCTGTTATCAGCTGAGTAACATGCATATTGAGTAGGCATATAAACAGGATGACAGGACATCACGGATTACAGGAACAGCTCACTCCTCCTCGCAAACATCTTTTCGTTTAAACATGACATTCAGTCCACTCAGTTGTTCTCTTTCTGGCTCACTCTCACACTTTAAAGACACCACATCACTCTTACAGACAAACAAATTGTATACCAAACACAAGTCAAACCCTGAGAGGAAAAGGGTCAATTCTGAGAATCAAGTTTGGTCCTTTTTTTGTTGTTTGTTTTTGTTTTGTTTTGTTTGGGAAGGTGCCCCAGTTACAGCCTTCCTTAGTGTAGCCTTTGTTGGTACTCTTTCACAGCTTGGACATCTGCTGAAGACTTGGGCAGGATGTGTATTTCAGCGAGGGGGGAGGAGGGAAAACTTTGCATTTAGTCAGCAGAGCACTGAGATCCAATCTGGAGTAACATGAGGACACACCGAATGTCCACTTCTATTCATCAAACCACCTAGCAGTTGCCATTGGAAACGGGAAGCTGAGAGGTGCCTGGCAACCAGGATGGAAGATGCCTCATGAAATCTGTTTAGCCCAAGGGTAGCCCTCTGGCCAGAAACACGGAGAAAGCTGGCAGAGAGGTCCGTGTTTACACCATTATTGCCTTCATCTAACCTTAACTGTGTAAAGCAACATAGAGAGAAGTCAGGGTGATGACTCAAGAGAAACTGTGATAAAACAAAACCACTCTTAGCCATCCCATGAAAATGACACAGGCACCACTGTCCTTATATACATTTGACAGAGGAAAAAAACTCAGCAAAGCCTTTTAGCTGTAATTAACCTGCCCTCATTTTCTCTTGAATCTCATATCATTCATCCTCTCTCACCTATAGCCCTATTCTCATTCAGCTCCACTGATCAATACCTGCCAAAAAAAACCGCACGACGATGCTAAACCCACGCCCACATGCTCCCGTTCTCACCTCTGTGGTCTGCCTTGCCACGGCATGAGGCAAAGATGAGTGGCTCTCTCGCGCTGGAAGAGCCATCCACATACTCCAGCCTCCTTACTCGTCCTTTGGCCACAGCAAAGAGACAGAAGGGAGAGGGAGGGAGGGAGAGCAGGCAGGGTGGGAGGGGGGAGGGATTGAGGGTGGAGGTAGGGAGGGATATGAAAGAAAGTGAGAGAGGGAGAGAGAGACACACACACAGAGTGAGAGAAATTAAGCCTCCTCAGATGAGATCTGTGGTGCAGAATTTGAATTGTGTCCCATGAGTATAAAGAAGAATGTACACAGTGTAAGTCATGCATACAAACAGTGCAACATTCACTGGACTGTGGGCAGATATCTATAATATATTAACACCGCAAACATGTGTGTGTGTGTGTGTGGTGGTAGGGACAGCGGTGCACTCTGATGTGTGTGGGTGTGTCTCACTTTATGCAACATCTCAGTGTTTTTTGAGGTGAAGATTCTTCAGGAATGGAGCCCATTTGAGGATGAGATGTTTACGAACACTGACATTTTTTTTTTTAGTACTCAAGACTTTTTAGTGTTTGAATCACGTATGTGAATCGACTCAGAAACACTCTGAAGTCTAACACACTGTTCAATATCTGATCACCAAAGAATCAAAAGCCATGACACTCTAATATAGATTTAGATATATTTTTTCACTTACTGCAATTTTCATTCTCATATTTGCTCGGGTGGGAAAACAAGGCAGTGCTGCATGCAATGAAATGCAATAGCACCTTTTTCTGAATGGCTGTACTTACTGCAGGACACTGCCACCTGGTGTTCCCTCTAAGGTAAGTAAATATGAAATTTATTTTCTTTCATGCAGCGATTTCAGATGGATTCATATATGGAAAATATGGCAAAACATGAAGGTTTTTTTAAAGCTTAAGTTTATAAGCTTTAAAATATTTAAAATTCACGAAATAATATGCAAATCAAGGAAACTGCTAATTATGACCCACTTTCAGTATAAGATGCCATAAAATTGGTGCTCTAATTTTTCTTTTGATTAACCTACTATGAAGAATGCTGTATGTACAGAGTTGCTCTCCTTAAACCAGACATTAACCAGTATATACAAGCAGGTTTTTTTGTGACCTACAACTCAACTTTCAAAAGCATTAAACAAAATATAAAAGTGCCAGTTAACATACACTGAGCATTAGCTTTTCACAGCTATTAAAGTGGTACTTTAATATGAATCACACTTCTTTATTCACACAGTGTAACGTTAATGACATTGAAAAAGTAACTTCATAAAAAGAAAGTACACCATCTTTAAATTCTAAGGTTTTACATATCACGAGAAGTAAGAAAAGTAGATAAATACTGTCACGGCCCGGCAGATCGGCCTGAAGATGATCAGCTGTTTTTGTTATTGTTTCTATCGCTCTCTCTCTCCTGCCGGGGTGGAACTCATTACATTCTCAGATGACCAACAACACATTAAATATTACAGTATGTCATTATTTATGTAACATAAACTAAGGCAAAAATGCAGTAGCAATCTTGTGAAGTAGACCTTTACTGCTTCCATAGGAAGCAAAAAGGTAAGTGGCAGGTGCTGCTAATCAAATGCACTTAAATAAATGCCCATCAAGTTGATTATTCTACAGCGAACACCACAAGTGGAAAACATGCAGGACAATCTTTCCAGGAATGGACATCCCCGACAAATTCACTCAGAGAAACTGAGTATTGCATGATCTCAGACTCTACAGGCCTCAGGTGGCATGTTAAATGTTAAAGTTCATGACAGTACAATTAGAAAACGATTAAACAAGCATGACTTGTTTGGAAGGGTCTACAGGAGAAAGCACATGTCATCATAGATTAGGTTTACAAAGTTACATATGAACAAATCACAAGACTTCTGGAACAATGTCCTTTGTACAGATAAGACCAACATGGAGATGAATCACAGCACTATGTTTGGAGAAAACCAAACACAGCATATCAGCACAAACACCTCATAGCAACTGTGAAGCACGGTGGTGGAGCGGTGATGATTTGGGCTTTGCTACACAGCCACAGGACCTGGACGCCTTGCAGTCATTGACTGTGAACTCCTCTGTATGCCAAAGTATTCAAGAGTCAAATGTGAAACCAGTGTCTGACAGCTAAAGCTGAAACTGGGTCATGCAACAGGACAAAACAGCACAAATCTCCAACAGAATGACTTAAAAAAGAAAAGAATCGAGATGTTGCAATGCCCCAGTCAAAGCCCAGTCTGCAACCAAACTGAAATACTGTTGCAGGACCTTAAGAGAGCTGTGTACAAATGAATGCTCACAAATCTCAATGAACTGAAACAATGCTGTAAAGAAGAGTGGGACACAATTACTCCAACAATGTGAGAGCCTGATAAAGTCATACCAAAAATGATTACTTCAAGTTATTGCTGCTAGAAGTGGTTTTACAAGCTACTGAATCATGGGGTGTACTTAGTTTTTCACACACTGCTCCTGCACTCTGGCTCAGTTTATGTTCTATAAACATAAAGACATAGTTTAACATATGTTGCTGCTGCTGTGTGTAAATTATTTTATAACCTGGTAATGACTAAGTCATTTTTAAAATGATATCCTGATACGTAAAACCTTTGAACTGAAAGAGGACGTAGTTTCTTTATCACATAACTGTAATTCTTGGACACGTAAGCTATTCTGCTTCTGCACTTTTTGTCATTTTCGGTTTATTGAAGCTTTGATGAGACAGATCGACACGAAACATGGGAAGCAAGAGAAAAGGCAATGCCACTTAGCAATGCTTTTCTGCAACAATCAAACACAGACCAAGTGAAATGGATTTCAGTCTGTTAGCCAACGTGTACCCCAATTCACAGTTTTTTGAATAACTAAAAACACGTTTTGTTTGTCATGCCAACAGTAGATGTGATGGATGTGATAATAAGCTGGCCTCAACTTAATGTTTGGTTTGTTTTCTCTTTCATCACGGCCAAAAATGTGACTTAATATTTTACACATTGATACAAAATAGTACACTATTTCAAAAATGACCTACCTAATTGAGGTTTCTTGCCTTAAGTTCTCTCACTTAATTATTTACTCTGACAATCTGTCAACATGCTTTTGGGCCCTGGAGGCACGGTCTGTATACTTGGATTTTCTGTCACATGTATGGAACAGCTGAACGCACAGACGATCCCCGCTAATCAAGGCAAACCCGTGAAAGCATGCTGTTATTTTTGCAGCTAGTCCCTGACGCACACCTCCTTGTCACTCTCAGTTACATACAGCACATCCAGACCACGCTTTTGTTTGGATCATCTTAAATGAACCCACCTGGGAACTTGCTGCACGACTGGGAGGGAACGATGTCGGCCTGGTGAGGGAGAAGAGGGGAGGAGGGCAAAGAAATGGACACGCCCTTGGTCAGTCTCTTCAGTTTTACTGGGCTTTTGGTGAAACCGCCATCGCCGTCCCGGAAGTGAGCGGCGCGCTGGCCGCTGCCTCTCTGCAAGGTGCTGTGGGCGTACACCTCATCACCTGCATGGAACGCATAGGCGAGTGTAGAGAGCAGACAGAGGTGGGCAGGTGTTGAGGTAAAAGAAGATTTAGTGCAGTTACAGTAGATCTAGGAAGAGGATCAGCCTATAAAATATGTCTCACAGAAGGCTGCAACACAGCAAACACATCGTGTCTCCAGGCATATTTTCCAGTGAGGTAATGGAAAGTTGGCATTGCTGGATCATCTATTTAAAGAATTGGGATCACGCTTATTAAACTTACTACAGTTATTATCTCTTAATACTTCAATCATTTTCATATCCACTCTTATTACAGCATTTAAAGAGACATTATAATTCCCAAAACCATGTGATTAGAGAGACTTGCCATTTATATACTGATTATATATCACTGCCATAGTTTGCCCTGTAGAAAAATTAAGCCATTTACTACCTTCTTCTTTGAATGAGTGTGTTTTACCACTAGCCAAATAAAGAGTCACAATCGCACTGCCTAATCTATGAATTCATCTATTATGCTGTTTCATATTCCCTGAAAGTGTGGAATGATCATTGCCTTTTAATGGCAAGCTTTAAAGAAGGAGGCAGAAAGTGGTATCTCTCTGCAGATGATCAGAGAAGAGCCAATGTACTGTAAACACACTTTATCATTTTAATGAGACTGACACAGTTCTCTATCAGCCTCTCTGTTCTTTCTACCCAGTGGAGCACACTATCAAATATTGATGGGCAACATGGTCGCTCTAATACCCAGCTCTCCTTATGTTTACGTATCTCCACAGCACACTCTGAAAACCCATCTTTACTGCAGCGAGTTGACAAGTTTACACTGTTTTTAAAAAAACCAACAAAAAAAACCCCCATAAAAATACAAACAGCTTCATTTAATCTGTAACAGAGAATCCTAAAGAACATTGAACTTATGTACAGGAGACACAACAGCCTCATGCCAAGTGCACAGATACATCTGCTGCACTCACGAATTCTTCTGGTGTTCAGTGTGTGTTTAGTAGGTCAGGATGTTTGCTTAACCCACTCTAACTTCGTCTGACACACTTTAAATTCAAGCACCGGGACACTGTGTGAAGGACGGAACACGCTGATGAATTAGGCTAATTGAAATGACTCTACTTAAATCACCCAAGAGAAGAGAGAACCTGAATATTACCATCAAATAACACCAGACTGAGTGTGCACAACATAACATACGTTTTCCATTTACACTATTGTGACCCCCAAACAAAAGAGATATTGGGTAATTGGGGTGGCGGGGGGGCTCAGTCAATTAAAGAAATCTGTTCAAACGTTGCAATAGCATTGTTCAGCACGCATGCCTCATTTCTGTTTCACATGTACTTCCAGAGGTTTATTCCTACCTGAGTGCCTCTGGCTCTTTTTCTCCCCTCGTTTGCCTCCTCCATCTCTCTTGTTTCCAAAAACTGCTCTGAACATAGCTGGGCTCTTGCTTCACCGTCTACTGACTGTGGAAGGAAAAAAAAGTTAAATGTTCATTTGGATTAGGGGCACATTATTCAGACAACATTGCCCCCGCTGTAAGTTCTTAATTCAGCTGCCAGATTTAAATGTTTTTATATATATATATATATATAACAAATAGTTTGCACAAATTATTATAGTAGGCTAGATATGAAAAAAATTAGCATCCTAAAATTAAGTCGCAAATTACCTGCTCTTAAGTCTTCTTTGACGCCTCCATGTTGTCAGATATATCCACAGGAAGCTGACGGAGGAGCGTTCAAACTCGCAGAGTCCAATTAAGAAGTGTTTCACCTCCGGAAAATGATGGGAGAAGGGGGTCGTCTTGCACATGCGCGTTGGCCTCGTGTTTCACATCTGATGGAAATCTGTCTGTGCATTTGATATATCCTTATCCTAGACTATCCTTTAATATATATTTTTTAAAATCTTAACCCCTTTTTGATGTTTGAACTTAATGAATTAGCCATTTTTCATTTTGTCTTATTCGTTATAATCTATATCTCTCATATTAGTTTGTGCTCAAACTAATTCAAATTATTTTTGATAATTATTTTAACAGTAGCCTAACTTCGTGTAATTTTCTAAGGAAGCTAGAGTGAATATCAAAGCAGCGCACTCGGACATTACGGTAAATACGTGCAGTGACCTACTTTGAACACCAGGGGGCGACAGTGCAAATTACAGGTTCCTAACCGGCCTCAGGGGGGCGACAATGAGCCGCCACCGGCATCCTTTATAATCCGGACGATAACGCCTGAGCAGTCCTTTCGCTACCTGTCGTCTCCTGTGTTGCAGTTAGTGAAGGGCGTTTTTGTGAACTTTATAGTGTGTAACTTCGGCGGTTCGTTCACCTTACCCGACATGTCCTACTGTAAGTATATTCAGTGACATTGTCGAGTTAAAGAAAGCTAAGTTAATGACGCCTGTTGAGTTTTATGGGAAATCAATGGGCACGTGCAAAATGAGTTCAAGCCATTTTGTGTCACGAGTAAGAAAATGCTTTTTTCAAAATAAATCCGGCTTCTCAGTTTTACCCCAGACTAACGGCTAAGTGAGCGAAATGGGCAGTAACACGGGGCTAAAAATAATGCCGAGATGCCCCGTGCCATAAGAGCGAGCTGATTTTAAGAGGGGTTAATGGACGCTCGTTAACGATACCAGATTTAGCATAGCACCGGATGTGCTCTATTGCTGCTAGTTAGCTCATGTTAATGCTAACACGAGCTTTGTAGCTAACATTTTCCATGCGCAAATCTGCTAAACCTGTTAGATTAAATCTGTTCTGACCTCGATGAAGTATTAAAGCGTTTTTTTGTTTGTTTTTTTAACTTCTCTTGTGCACTTTTAAAAGCAGATCAACCGCTGGATGAACACCTGTATGAGCCAGCTGCAGGATGACTGCTGTGTTTCAGCATAATGCCCTAATGATGCCAGTGGCTGTGTTATTACATGAGATGAGACGACAGCTGCCAAGTAGTATGCGAAGATGTATGTATTGAGTTTACATTGTAAAGACTTTGCTACTGTTTAGTAGTTAAAGTGACCGAGCCTGGCCTCGGACCACATCTTTGACAGCCTGGGCTCTCTGCTGTGAGCTCCTGGGTTATAATATTTAGATGTAATATTAAATGTCCCTGCGCTTTCTGATCGCTCCTTTTCCATGGCGTCTCAGATTGAAGAAGGGAGGATAAACTGTGTTTATTTTAACATGCCTGCACACGAAAACCTTAATTGCATGTTCTTGGAAAGAGACTGTAATATGTATAATTTTTTTATTTTTGACTCCTTCAGAAGTATGACAGATACGTATGAAGCATGGGGTAATGAAACCAGAGCTGCGAGAGGCTGAGGAGCTGTGGACAAAAGCTGATGAATGCTGGTGAGCACTTAAAATGTTTTAACTGGGGTTGTACATGAATTTGCATCCACTGATAGACCTGAAGCAGACGACTTTGGCTTCTAGGTTTGCATAGAGATGCTAAACTGAGCCTTCCTCGCGCTTTCTGACTGCTTAGTTTTTAATAGCAGCACAGATTGAATAGAGGAATACATTTTAAGCTTATTAGGAATGGTCAAAGGTTGGGTTCACATGGGGATACTTGGTGTGACTTAACAATTTTAAGTATTCCCCACTAAATACATTAATACCGCCACATGCTTTCAAGACAGATTTACAGGCTGCTGGTTTCTAGGCAGACCATGGTCACTGTTGACTGAAGGCGTTGCTGAGATCTTACTTTAAATTGTTTATTGCAGGATCACTGATATTTTTATGCAGTTGGATGTTTACATTATTTTCTATTATATTTTTATTTAATATTTTCCCCCTTCTTACAGATAATGGGTTGGATGCATTGTAAAAAGCAAATGGAGCTCGGCCCAGTGGGACATCTTCGCTTTCTCTGTTGTCAAAGAAACCGAAGAGCAAGTTTGTAATTGTCATGTTGTGGTTTCAGTACTGCATTTATAGCACGTCTTCATCTGCCACCAGCATTTGTTGTATAAACCTGACCATTTTTCTATTCAAATAAAACTATTCAACCTTATCTTCATGAGTACTTTTGTGAATGTAAAAGTTCAGTCTTAACAAGAGCAGGAAAGTATTAATTCAATACTTGTATAGGGTCAAATCACAACTCTTGCCTCAAGGGGCTTTATACTGTAAAGACCCTACAATAATGCAGAGAAAATTGTACATCAGTATATAAGTCACTGTAAAGTGACAATTAAGAATCACTTTCTCTGATTATTGTGATTCTCTTGCAACATACTGGACTACAGTGGCTGCACTGCCACATAACTGAAGCGCAGGTACCACTTGTCACTGGGACATAAATTTCAGTATGAGTAGTCAATGTCAGTAATGAGTAATATTACAAACTAACCACCTATTACCAGTTTTATATAAATGTAACTACTGAATTCCTGTTATTACTGCAGTCCACACTTAAGCAGTCATTACTGTAGAGCAGGGGTCTCAAACTTGGATAAGCTGTGGGCCACTGCTGGCACTGTGATCTCATTGGAGGGCCACTTTAGTGTTCTAGTAGTACAAAAGACAAACAAGAAAACACCCACATATTTCTGAAAATGTAGTGTTTTGTGGTGGTTTTTTTTTAAATTTTAATTTCAAATATTGTATAACAAGACAAAACTGCAAACATGAATGCACATTTTTTCCCCCCTCACTCTTCACTGAAGCCTTTCAGTGAACTACCAAATAAACAAATTGGTACTCTTTCTGGCCAGACACGTGGCAGCACTTCTATAATTTTGCACATATTTAACAAAATAACAGACATCAGTGTAGACAGTTTGACTGCTAGTGAAAATTGTTTTCTTTACAAATAAATCTCTCACTGAACTAACACAGCCAATCCCTCAACACGTTTGTACTCGCTGCTCATATTGCCTTCATATTAAATAATTTTTTGCTTTTTAAAGAACTTACTTTTGTTGAGTGCAATGTTAAAATAACTTAAAGGGCCAAATTGCATTTTAGTTCTTCACGTCAATATACGGGCCACGACTTTAAGTGAAACTGCTGGTCTAGTGGGACGTTTCTCCACAACCATCTCTAGGGCTTACAGGTCTGAAAAGGAGAATGGCCAGACTACCTTGAAGTGATAGAAAGACAACAGTAACTGAAACACCCAACTCATAACCAGAGAATCTCTGAATGTACAGCATGATGAACTCTGAAGCAGACAGGCTACAACAGTAGAAGACCGCACTTGGGTGCCTGTGATGGATGTGTGGTGGGTCAATGCTGATTTGTCTTCACTGTGGTTTCACATTTATGTTTCTGTTCTCATGTCCAGTATTAACCTGGCTGTTATGAAAATATGATCAAAAAAATAAGTTTTCTATTACAAAAAACTTTATTGCATAAGTCGACTGAATATAAAACAACCTAAAATAACACAAAAGGTGGGTTAATAAGAAGACACCTGGAGCAAAGATCACAATAAATGTGGACCCAATTTGTTGTGGTGTGGAAAATTGATGAGCCATGTTTCATTGAAGAAAAACAAAAAAAAACCCCAAACTGTCTTTTAAAAGAAACAAAACAAGCTAAAAGTTTGTCCTCTCCACATTAAACCCCATATTTCTGGATATACAAAACATTTAAAAACGTGATCCACTGCTTTCAGCCTCAAGTCATAGATCTTCTACTTCGTAAAACACTAATGAGCACACTCAAGCTGTGACAGGAACCACATCAGGAAAAGGTGGTGCATATTTCAATGCCTAACCTCTGATTTCTCCATAGTGCCCATTATTTTTGTTCCTACAGAATGAGATGGGACTGTAAAACTCCACCTCATCATCCAGTGCATCTTCAGACCTGATGTACAGAAACCAGGTCAAACCAAGCTCTGATCTAAGAGGAAACCCCTCCTCTGAGTGAAAAGCATGTATTGACCTTTGGGTTCAAAAACTATTCATCAGTCTTTTCTTCGCCTTGGTAATGCCTGTACTCTGGTCTGAGCTCCCAGGTGTTCTTGTGTGTTCCCTTCACATTGTAGATGCCAATGTCACGCAAGATTTCCTTCAAGTAAATCTGAGAAGAAAAACAAACAATATGAGATAATACTCTTGAGAATGAAATCTAAATGTAAATGTAACTTTTTGGGCCAATAGCACTGTTTCAAATGAGTTATAACCAAGCCCTCAAGTCTTACCACAGGCTGTTTGGTGATATCCACCAAGTCTTTGATGTTGTAGTACTGATGCTTCTCAAAAGCAGAAAACAACATATCCAACACTTGCTGCTTGTCAGCTCGGGCTCTCTTGCCCTCCTCCTTCTTCTTCCTCTCATACTCACGCTACAGCAAAAACAGGCAGAAGTCAGGTAAACACATATTATCTAATTATCTATTATCTAATTACTGCTCATAGGAGATAGATAATGCTCTGGGCTTTCAAAAAGACCACGTATCATCTAAATTGATTAGCCCCCCCACAGCAACAGCTCAACTTCTATGTACATTCAGTGAGAACATACTGCACAATATCTCTTAAGCTCTTCAATAGATCTCAAGGGATTAATTAATTGATGCTAAATTAATTACTCTGAAAAGCAACTTAAGCTGTCTGGAACCAAGAGGAAATACCGAAAATACACGAACAGATAAACTGGTTATCAGATGAAGTTCTGCTTAATGCGTTCTGAAGGGATTTATACAGTAGGAGTCACACACAGTGAAAAATAACTTCTATATGCTTGTCGATTTGTACTGTAGCAGAGACAGTGTGTGGCTGTTTGTTTGCCTCTGTCTGCCTTAGAGTTTAGGCAGAGAAAGCTAAAGATGTAACAGCAAAGTGAGATAATCTATATGCACTCATTTTCTAAATAATGCAGTACATTTTCCTTTATTTTCCATTCATATCCATGGAAAGTCAACATATGTGAAAAGAATTGAATTTGATTAATAATTAGGGGCCAGTTTACAGCATTTTAATATGAGAATAGGTGAACTAGAGTACAACACACACACACAGTCCACTTGTATTTTCCCTTTCCTATGACATTAACTGCTTTTATCTATATGGTTTTTTTTTGTGACACTCCAATGTCCCATATTTTGTGGATTATTCAAAATCAAAAATATGGGGCACTGCTGCAATATGCATTTTTAAAGGGGCATGAACTAATCGTGCTGAGAAGTCCCATGTGAAGTGGGACATGTGGTCACCTTGTGTGTGAATCCTTTAGAGCAATGTGGTCAAAAACAACTAAGAACACACTAAAGGCAGTAAAAATTTAACAAGCAAATTCTTTGCCAGACGTCAGTTAATTGTGTTTCTTGCATGGACTAAATCTAATGTGAAAAATGAAAAAAGTGAGTGTAATAATAAAAGAACAGATTTCTCTGTAGGGTTTCTTACGTTGTAATCATGGTTGGCCACAGGTTTATAGTTGTTGGTAACAGCTTTATCCAACTGTTGAGACAGCCTGGCCGGTTTGGAGGACTCTTCAATTTGTAACCTGTTAGAGAGACAGGGAGAAGTATTTTACCTGCCAAGTATAGAATATACATGTAACACATATAGATAAATTTCTAGTAAAACATCCACATGCATGTGGTCTTAAGACATTCCGATATACAATCCATGCTCACTCATGTAACTTTAAGTGTTAAATGCTCACCTCTTCAGCCTCATATAGCTTTCACTGACAGCAGGCCTGCATTCTGCTCTCTGCACTACCACTCCCTCCAAGGCTATTTTATCTGAAAGAGAGTGCAGCTAATTAAAAAAAAACTTGATACAGACTTTTAGTCCATGTGTACCAGTGCATTTACAGCATATTTTTAAGAGAGAACAGATGGAAACAAATGCTGTAAATGAATAATTGGACAACAGTTTAGAAGCAAGAAAGAAATATAATAACAATAGCCCATTGTGTTCTCCTTTGCTAGGTGCTGTATGAGAAATTATATCAGAGCAGAATCCAGCATAACGCCTTTATTTGCAGACATGGACAGCTGGAGACCAGACGGGCACATGCATAGTTGGTGCATTGTAATTAACCCCCCCCCCAGAG
>VVHJ01018038.1:2789-16322 GCA_015107715.1 Tylochromis polylepis
AACCACGACCCCCCCCCCCCCCCCCAAAAAAAAAAAAAGAAAGAGAAAAAAAGAAAAATACAACATACATTGATCACGACTTAAGGAATGTCATCGATAACACCTCACTTTGGGCTGGCATGATTTTAGTTCCAGTTTCAACTCATCCCTTGCGACGCTTGATAAGAACTTTGTTACCTCAAGCCCCGATTCAAACTGTTTAAACTGAAATTAAAAACATCCCAGTCCTTCTCCGAATGTAGTAAGTGCTTTCCTGTAGTCTGTGGCTTCCTTAAGCACACAGTACTGCATAGCACAGTCACACAGGAGTAGAGAGTTGAAGGGGTGGATATAGTCTGTGACAGAGAGCGTAGGTCAAAGACCATATCTGCCCACCAACACATTACTTATGTACGCAATCATATACACACATTCTCTTTCTCTCCCCCTCAGGACTATTGGATGCTGTCGTATTCTAGCTCTGCAGGCAACAAGGTTGTACATGAAAATGACATGTGGATGTATATGTCAACACACCATTTGCAGTCACAACATGATCAAAGCTTCCTAGGTTTTCTGGCTGTTTCTGCTATTCTCTTCAGTACAAAGTGCACTTGGTTGTTTTGATCAGCTCTTCTCAGTATTGTGAATCTTGGGTTTTCTGGCCCCATTGTGTTAGATTTTGTCAGACTACACGGCTGCTACAATAGCACGGTATCTTATTACTCTTCTATCCAGACACATACAAGTTTTATTCTCATGCACATTTGATAATGAAGGCTGCTTAGCATATTGGTCCAAAGTTTGCTGCTCCCATTTGGCTGAAATCATATTCATGGCTTGAATATACATTTAATTTCATTAAACTTGGGCCAGTGGCACAGTCCCTGTGACAAACATTAGGCTGCTATAGAATTCCAGATCATTCTCAGAAATACATGGTCCTAAATTGTAGTGTAGTAGCGCAAGACCAGTTTTATATTATTAAGGAAACCAATATTAGTTAAAACAAGTCAATACCAGAACATATAAAAAAGTGAAGGTATTATTTTCCACCAAATATAAAGGAAACAATATAAAGATATCGTGTAAATATTGCTATATGTTCTTGGACAGGAGGGTTTTTTGTCCTTTATCATGCATTTCATTTCAAGAAAATGTCATATTAAATCAGTGTTTGTACTATTGACCTCAGTTACTGCACTTTCTAGCTGTCATGTAAGGGGGGGGGAAGTAAATATTTCAAAAATGTTTAGACGCTGCTATCGTCAAAATGGTGACCTGAATCAAACTGTATGATATTTGGCCATTTGACTCCATGTGTTTCTATTCTGTTGTTTTTTTTTTTCTTTCTTGTATCTGACCTATATGATCACACATTTTGCATGTGATATTATTAATGAAGTATGGAGGTGTTGTCGTTATGAAACATATCCCTTTATACATAATCCAATGAAGCCCCAAATCCAAGACAACTGGATACACATCAATACACATTTAGAAATAGTTATCACATAATTAAGATCTAGTTAGATTAAAATTTTATTTATCTTTAGTTTCCTTGGTGTTTGTGTAATATGTTATCTAAGGTTGAAGGTGAGCATTTCGCCAGAGAAACCAAGAGATGTTAAAGAAATGTGTAAATGAAGAAATTCCCGTTAACAGGGACTCTTGAAAGACTTTGTAACTTTTATGAAATATGACGCTTTGTAAGGTCATTCTAAAGGCTGTATGATCTTTTAAGATTGCATTTAACACTTTATTGAATACCATATAGTCCTGGTAAAAATGTCTTATATTATATTGATATTATCAAATTATATGTAATATTAGTACTCCAGATTCTGCTGCTTTACATAAAACTGTCACCAGTGGGGGGGGGACTGACCTACATTCACTACACCATACCAGTAATATGCAGTACTGTGGTTCATTATCTGCCACTGAGGTTACTGGAAAGCCATTCCAGCTGGGATGAATCTGAAACCTGTCATTGGATCCTTGCCTTCACTGTATAAAAAAAAAAAAAAGAGAAATCTGTTGTTGGTTCCACATACTTAGAATAATTTAGAAATATCCTCCTCAACCATTACGTGCATCATCAGCTGATGTCTGGATACCAAAACAAGTGATTGTTATCACCAAGAAAGTCTGCAGAATGTGACTGAATGTCAGCTTGAAAAATTATTTTGTTTATATTTGAGAAGGTACCCATAAGCCATAGCTAACTGCAATAGTCATGAGAGAAATTATACAGTCGTGCATTGGATGAGGACATCACCTCTCTACTGTAGTTATCACACGATCCCTTGCTGTACCTCATGCTTGTAATGTTTGCTGCTTCTATATTTTTGGTATTTTAGCGACATTTTGAGTCTCATAACAATGGTGTAAATAGTAGAACTATTTATTGAGAGTGTTATACTTTTTTAAGTTATATTTAATGTCCATGTAAGTTATTTTTTACATTGTTCCTATAAACCAACATATTATAGGTTGCGAGTCAAAACTGTCATTCTGTCTCTATTATCAGAGTATATTGTGATCAATGCTGTCAAGCACTGATAAGACATCAACAGTACAATTTAGACCAACAACCACAGAAAGAACTTCTCTCGTTGCTCAATATGTGTAGATGGATATTGCTTGCAAACAGTGATGATTCACCATATTTAAATGTTACTGAGTGCAGTGTATTTTTTTTTCTTCAAAAATAGAATGTACATTTTTCTTTGTTTCTCATTTTTTGTAAAACACACACAGAGGCAGACATGCAATGAGTTTTAACCATATAATGACCAAGTACAACTATAAATAATGTAACAAGTAATGTTTTGAGAAACCATTGTAATGCACAAGGAACAGGCAGCTGAGGACAGGAGGACGTTGGCAAATGGCAAAGAAAGGGCTTGAAAATTAAGGGGGGAAAATGGACTGGAGGTCAGTAGGCAGGTGATGGTGAGTGTTCTTGGATGGCAGAAAAGTAGAAGGTGGGTAGGGGTAGAGGTAGGAATGGGTGGACTGCTTTTCCTGGCCTGTCTAACTATTTGTCCAGGTGTGAAAATGTGTACTCACAGAGGCTGCCCCTAAGCCAGGAGTGGCCAGCCTGACTGGCAAAACGCCGAGGCCAGTGAGTCAGAGTTTCTCCTGGTGTTGGCAACCATATCTCTCTGGGACTCCTACCACCCCTCCCACCCCTCCAACCCCTCCAACCCCCTTGCTACCTCCACCTCCCCACACCTCGACACACTGCCTCATCTGTCACTGTCAGGTATGCCTGTTCAGGGCAATCAGGGTCAAGCTTGCCCTGTGAAAATTAGAGAGGATGTTTGCCCAGCTTACAAAGTCTTTTGAAGTTAGGCTCAAGTAACAACAGTTTGCCTCACCTACAGCATATGCTTATCACATAATATGACGTTTATGGCAACGTTTTTTGTAAGGCTTTAGTAATTCTCCACATTTCCATCAACAACTGTTTGTTTTTTGCTTTTCATTTAACACCTGGCTTTTTATGTTATGTAAAAAAAAAAATGTCGGAAACGTTGTGTCTAACTCATTTAAAGTGCTGTGGAGCGTGCAAGAAAGTGTATCTAAATACCTAATGTTTTTGCACAAATCTTTGTGGAGAAAAGTACTGGTGTGCCATCTCATAAGAAATTGTCTATGCGTGTTGTAAGACATGAAGTACCTCTCACAGGCCTCTTGTTATAGAATGGTCCCTTATGTCTGTTTCCTAATCCTTCAGTAAATCAATAAAAAAAGAAAAAGTTGGATTGCCCCTTTTTTCAGAGTTGGACCTCCCAAAAAAAGTGTATTTGCATAGTATGTGGATATCTAGTGGTATTACTGCAATGTTTCGTACTCAGTTGCTCAGCAAATATATTTTAAGATGTAAATAATAATAATATTATATGATGATTGTATTTGCAAACCATGTACTAACTGTTTGGGAGTAGGTCTGCGATTGATTTTTATCATAACTATTATACAATGAAATGAACCGTGAAATGTTGTGCATTGTGTCAAAGTATCACCTGCAAGACAAAAACAAAACAAAACACCCCCCCCCCCACAAAAAAAACAAAACAAAAAAACAACAACACAAAAAGTGATGTTTACCACACCACTTGTCTGCATTTATTTGTTCCTAATGGCTTAATACTAGTACTGTTGTCAGCTGTCTTAACCATGAATTTATCCATTGTGTCATAAATTATTTGTTTTTTAGATGAATAATATAATGATTTCTTAGCAGTCTGTTAAGATTCATCCTCATAATTAAACTTAACATTATTAAGTATTGAGAAGTTCATTTCACATTTGTCTGAGTTGACTGACACTAACCAACAACAATTTCATTTATCTTCACTTATCTTTCACTGTATGTTAATGAGTCTTATCAACATGCTTTTGTGTTTGCTGAGAATTTCACCGACACTGTAAAGGTAGCCATCAAACTCAGTGGGCCCTTGCTCCCTCAGATGACCTCCTCTCACTTTTTTTCTTACACAGTATGCACTTTTCAGGCACATATACAACAGACTGGACTTTTAAGTTTCAGCCGATTGTTCTCTCTGTTGTCACAGTTGCAATTATATATTTTTTGGTGCTCTGGTACATTGCAAAACATGTCTGATATGTGCTATATTTTCATAAAAGAGTCATAAATATGAGTATCATGTTCATTTTGCTGTCATTTATTGTGTAGAAATAAAACACTGGTTAAAGTGAGCATAATGCTGGAGGTCTGTGGTCTGTTTTTTAAAAAGTTGAATATTTTTTAGTCATTGACAGACAATGCTGCATAGACAAAAAACCCATACTAAGGTGAGTCACTGGCAGTATCTGTGGGTCCAGCCTTGTAAGTAGCAAGCAACATCCTTTTGTCAGTGTGTGAGAAGCTTGAACAGATCCAAGCTTCAGTATAAAACCTTTCCAAATGCTGTCCATGCTGTTTGCTGTCCCCAAATTGTGAGGAATTTCAGGTCATTACTAGAGTAGCTTGCTAGCTCTATGCTATAGGTAACATTAGCTGGAAGCAGTGGGCCCTCATGGGGTTTAAATTCCACTCAGCACTGCACCCCATAAGGCTCCCCAGGCTAGACGCCAATACAACTGGAGCCTTCTTTGGAACATGACAGAGAGACATATAAACAAAGGCATACTGGCTTCGAAGCCTCTCAGTTTACTACTATGCAACTGTGTCAGCCAACCCAAAGCAAGAGGCTGCAGCTCAGGTGGTAGACCAGGTCACCGACTAATTAGAAGGTTGGTGGTTCGATCCCCATTTTGCTCTCTGATATGGCCATCAGAGTATGAATGTCAGATAGAAAGCAATTACAGAGAAAGAGCATAGAAGAAAGAGCTTGTGCGAATGGGTGAATGAGGCAAGTTGTGTAAAGCGCTTTGAGTGCTCAGAGTAGAAAACCGATATATAAGAACCAGTCCATTTACCCATATGGTAAATGTGGACATTGGTCACAAAGCACCTGGTAGCTCAGTGCTATAATATCAGATGATAGAATAAATAATAGAATAAAGCTACTCAGAACTGGGATCTAATGGCCACATCAAAATGGCTCTGGTAAACGAAAGTAGTGTAACTGAACTAGATGATGCCTAGCCACCTGCAATAACAAAGGTCTACTCAAATCTACTAAGCTAAGAATAATAACTGTGGCCAGGCTCAAGGTAGCCACACAGACAAGGGCACTACTCTCTTGAATCACTGACAAAGTCCCATTAGAGGAGGTGCTCACATATGTGAGCATAGCTCTACAAAACATCCCTTGACACTATATGTGGGTAAGAAGATTCTTCAGGAATTCAATGAGACTGCGGAAGACTGCGGAAACTCCAAGGCAATCAAGTTGCTATCTAGTGTGGAATATACCAAGGTGATGCACAATCCCCATAGCTGTTCTGCATGGGCCTCAAGCCATGATGCCGAACATATTCACTCTTAGCTCATCACTAAGAGTGGATGTAGATATTGATACAGGAATGAAGTAACTATCAGCCACGATCATCACCATCAGTACATGGATGACATCAGGCTGTATGGCAGGAATTAATGAGATATTGACTCACTGATGTACCTCATGAGGATCTAAAGCAAGGATATCAGGATGTCATTCAGACTGGATAAGCTTTTCTGAATGGTTGCAAAGAGTGAGAAGATCATCCAGACTGAAGAGGTGGAATCCCACAGGCCAACTGAACTATAGTGAATATGCAAGACAGTCAGTCACAGCCAAATGCCTGCAGTAAGAATAAGATCTGAGCTACCAATACCTACATCTAACTGGTCACCCAACTTACATAATAAGGTGGCCACAGGAGGAGGAACTATGACGGAAGACCAAGTTCCTGCATGGAATGTGCCATGGATAGATGCAAGAAGTGGCTGACATCAAGAAATCTTAGCAGTAGCTAGAAAAGGCTAATCTAAAGGACAACACAGAGGCTCTGACCATGGCAGCACAACAACAGGCCTCACTATCCACCACATAGTAGCAGGATATAAGATGCAAACTGGGACAGCATACACTGAGAGGCACAACCTTGTGGTTGGGATATTGTACTGGAACATCTTTAGATTATCCCATCCACTTTTAATCCAGCATATGGGAGACACCAACGAAGGTGTTGAGAACAATGAGGCTAACATCCCAGGGACTTCAAATTCTTGACAGACAAGCAGCTTCTAGCCAACCAACCAGAAAGTGGTGGTTGACAAGGGACAGACATGGCAATTCCAGTGGATAGCAACAACAGAAAGAAGGAGCATGAGACCCCCTAGGAAAATATTCAGGGGAAGGAACAAATGGAGCTGATGTGGAAGGTAAAGTTTAAAGGGGTCCCTGTGGTAATAGGAGTATGAGGAACTGTGACCCCAAAGCTGGAGGTGTGGCTCCAGCAGATTCCAGACACAAAATCAGAGGTGTCTGTCCAGAAGAGTGGAGTCCTAGGAACAATTAAGATACTGCACGGAGTCCTCAGAGTCCCAGGCTTTTAGGAGAGGACCTACAATGCCCACAATGGAAGATTTTTTTTTTAAATATATAAACTGTTTGTATATAACTCATTCTCGTTCATTCGTTCATTCTCCATTGATACATTGGCATGGAAATGTGAGTGGTGCGCTTGGCTCTTGAATGACCCTAATGGCCCAGTTTGTGAGAATGAACATCAAACTACTGATTTTGAAAGTGCGGTTAATGTTGCATGACTGGAAAGAAACTGGATCTGAGCTTAAAGAAATAGTTTGTCGAGAGAGGTGGAAAAAGAAAATGCTTCCCAGCAGCTCACATGAAGACCTTCAGTTAATGACATAATTTAGTGTAATTCATAGGGGATAGCTGGTAGTTCAGTGACTGATTTCCCTCTTTCCAACTCAATGTAAATATTTTTCTGCTAGACCATGTAGCAAATTGGTTAAAACTTGAGAAATAACAGGATTGCACTCTATTCTACAATTGCTTATGGCCATTTTCATCAGCGCCTCATCTTCCTTTCATGCTAATTAATTGTGATCCAGTTATTGCTCCGATATTGTGCAACTTCATTGTAGTGGTTTGCATACCATGGTCTTCTCTCCTGTGAGGTCCATGCCAGTTCAAGTGGGGCACATTAGTCATATGCGCCACATTTAATTAGCAAAACCACAACTATAAAACACCACATTTTCTGCGTGTTGATACATGCTGGATATTGATAATCAATACTGCTTGCTCCTTCAACCTAATCCATCCATCCATTCTCTACCGCTTATCCTTTTCAGGGTCGCAGGGGGGGCTGGAGCCTATCCCAGCTGTCTTAGGGCGACAGGCAGGGTACACCCTGGACAGGTCGCCAGTCTGTCACAGAGCTAACTCATAGACACAGACAACCATTCACACTCACATTCACACTTATGGGCAATTTAGAGTCTCCAATTAACCTAGCCCCACTAACTGCATGTCATTGGATTGTGGGAGGAAGCCGGAGTACCCCGAGTGAACCCACGCAAACACAGGGAGAACATGCAAACTGCATCCAAATGCCTTCAACCTAATTTTAATTAATTACATGAAATGAAGTACAATGTAAATTCAAACTATTGAAGCTGTTGTTCCAATGTAATAAAACAATGCAAAGACAGATGCGTAGAATAAACTGGTTATCTTTTTTTTTGCGGAATTTTTCTGATTCAGTAGCCTGCCAGCATCAGCGACCTTACTTTAATGTTACACCTAATATTATGTTTAACAGGTTGTGCTTTCCACATCATTGTCTACAGGGAAAGCTGCTCGAATCCAAGTGATGTAAATTTCATCATCAACCGGTGAAAACCAGGCTATGTGTGAACATCAGCCTTGTCCTCTAATTTTTTGGGTGGACTTGTTTGGCAGAAATCACACTACACCACACTAAATATATATACGTCCTTGAGGCTAAGTCCAAGTGGATGTGAAACAAGTATAGCAGACATTAATACTCATCCATGGTGTCGGAAGCAGTCACAATCACCACTTCAGTTTACCATGTCTGCATGCTAACTTTTGTTAAATACCACAAAACATAAAATAAGTGGAAGGTGCTTTAGCTGTGTAGGTAACAGGTCATAAAACAAGGAATACTGAGTGATGTCAATGCCCATATGATGGATGGATGGTTTTTAAATGTTTGAAAATTCTTTGCAATTCTTCAAATAGTTTGAGAGCTATGACACTCAAAACATCCAATATCAAGCTTTTGGATGATCTAGAGGAACAATACTGTGGATCATTAGTCACTGGCTTTGAAGAGTTTTGGAGACGATTATGTACAATTTCATGCTGATCCTTCAAACACATGTTGAGATACTTTATTTTGGGCAAAAATTGCAGGTCTACACATAAACTAACACTTTGAAAAGTCTCATATCCTATCACGTGGAAGAATATTACCCCATAGGCAAATGCATATGGCTATATTAAATAAGTGCAGATATTTCAAAAGATGCAGTATTTTCCAACCACCGTCATCAGTTGTGAATGTTTTAACACAAAAACTTAACTTTGTATAATCACAAATTTTATACTGATGATTTCATGAACACTATAGGTTTAAGATATGGGTTGACACTTTTATGTTTAAGAAACAGGATGTTTTTCTTCTGAAAAACTGAGCAATATTAAACAAGGAGGTGTGAGTGTATCAGATCTAAAAGTACTCAACAGGCTTTTAACTCAAAAGTTGTGACAATTATTCAATCACTCACAGTAATAACTTTGTGAGGGTTATTATGTTGGAAAGACGCATCATAGTCCCCTTGTCTCGCTCTCTTTTTTTTAATAGATTGCATTAGTTACCAGAAACTGACGTTAACTGAAAAGTATGTGCTTCCAAAGAAAAGTATTTTCAATTACATCAGTACAATCACACACACCGGTGGAAAATAGCTACCAGGTGGGAAATAACCAATAAAATGAAAATGGGGAAAGCGTTACAAAAAGATCAAATACACAAGGAAAACATTTTATTTGTAGATGTGGCGAAAAAATTTGGAATACATGTTTGTTGTGGGTTTTTGCCACTCATGATGACTGAATAAGTTGTTCAGATCTGTCTGAGTCCCAAGTTTCAATCTAAATGATTAAGTCTGTTGTAGTGGAAAAAGAAAGATCCTCTAATTTTCTACACGTTTTTTTTAATATATTTCACATTCTTCAGAAAAAGACAATCAAAGCCACATAATAATACACATATTTTTTTTTTACAATTGAAAATTTACAATATAATAATTTATTATTACAATTCATACAACATGAGATGAACATATTGAAAAGGCATTGTTTATCTTCAGTTAAACAATATCCATGGCTTTGAAGATATGTTATTGGACTGAAAAACAAGAAGATTAAACAAACCACATGTGATTTCTACAATCACTGATTCTTCACATTTCAGTGTACAGTACCTCATGTTTACCTGTGGATCAAAAGTAATAGTCCTGTTTTCTACTGTTGGAAAAATATTGGTCAAATTCACTGCTTTATTATCACCCTTGCTATATTTATCTGCAAAAACAAAAATATGAAAAATTAATAAATTCTGCTGTGAGGGCAGAACTTTTGAAAACCAGTCAACATATTCAGTTTTAGTTTTAGATCTGATTCTCACCACATGGTGAATATAATCTTAGGTCTGTTACTGCTTCTCTTATATGTGTCTCATATACTTCCAATTTCCAGGACCTATGCTACAATGACAAGTTGTGTTTCAGTCATAAGCAATAACTTAGCATTAGATTACAAACACATTACATGAACTTGCAAAAGTCTAGATATAAGATTTGATTTCATCCACCGCCCCAGTATCAGAATTCTTTATACTAATACTAATACTCTTATATTACTTAAGTAATATGACATGGCTATAGGTACTGCAGTGCGAAAAAGTCATACAAGAAAATGATTCATTCATTTCAGCAATAAAATTAAAGCTAACTCAAAAGTCTGGATATAATGTTTGGATGCCACCTACTCCATCTTGCATAATAATTTCACTAGGCAAATATCAATCCTGTTACCACACAAGTCCTTGCTGTTTCAAGTGAATCAATCAAAGGTCATGTACGTCTAACTAGATACTTTCTCACTTACCGATTTTAAATTCCTGAAGTGAAGTGTAGCTATTCTTCTTAACTGATGTGAACTTAAAAACAAGTAAGTGATTTTGGCTTTAACACAGTTCAGTTTCTCCTTTCAAAGGAAGGTAGTAAAGGCAAATACATTATACTATGGATATTTCCTTTTTTTCCTCTCTTTCTTTTAAGTGTATCAGGAAAGCTTCAAAGCACCAAAAAGGAACTATGATTTTACATTCAAAGTATTTAATCAACCAGTTTTCTTTTGTCTGAATAATATTTTACATGTTCACTCTGCAGTCTCTCATTGATATGTGCAATCACTGGCATCACTGGAGAAATATGTCAGTTCTTGGGATTTTTTTTTTTGGGGGGGGATAATCTTCTTTCTCATAATAAAAGTAGGCCACACAAAAATATGTTTTTCGGTAGCTTTAACACAATGTCCAGTGAATGAAGTCCTGTGAGAGTTTTTTTTTTTCTTTTAGCCTCATCCAGTTTGCAAAATGCAACAGTCAAGTGAGAGGCACCTGCTGCAGAGTGTACTGAAGAGATACATCAATCAGTGATGTAATTTTGCAAAAAAAGAAAAAAACAAAAGACGTACTGCTCATTTCATAACTCCTGTCTCATCGGAGTTTGGTGTTGCTGTATGTGTTACGCTGTACAGAAATGAGCTTTTCCATGCAGGCAGTGCGACTGTCATGTAAAGAGCCATGCCACATATTGGTGGGAGGTCGTGCCTCTTCACTCCGGCAGTAGACATATGCCATGGTGTCGGTGCGGCTCTGGATGTGGGTGCTGCGCAGGAGGGACCGGCAATAGAGGCTAATCTTCTCCACCCTACGTAATATCAGGTTGGCTTTTCTATTAAAGAAGATAAAATCACAAAAATATGACTTTTATACTTAAATCATTACATTTTCTTTCAAGTTTGGCACAACATCAGGTAAGACACACAATTGAAAATTTTGCTGTCCTCAAAACAAATGCAAGTTACATGAGATTAAACACATTGCTGGAGCAAAAATTATTTTGGAGCAAAAGGAATAATCTTAAAGTTTAGGCATTTAAAGTTTATTGCTGAGCAATTTCAAAGATTTATTTAATAATGAATATATACTAGAGCTGTACACAAAATCAAGGTACTCAGTTTGTTTTTTATATATGTTATATATTTCTGAGGAAAATATTTAATGTATAAATACCTAAGCTTGTCTGGCTGATGTCCATCTTTCTCATAGTAATGATGATGCTTCAGTTCAGGTCATTACCTCAGTGTAAGACACTTTTCATACACTTTTACCACCTCTATTCAGTACAAAAAACACTGACAGGAGTGATTTGCAGCAACATGTTGTTTCTCTGTCAACATGTTGTTTCGTAGGCTCTCTCCCTGACTCTGCTGTATTCACTGGGTAAGCAAGTGGCAAGACTTCAGCTACCAACAGAGAGTAGGGGTACTGTACATCATGGGAGATGTTTGCTTACTTATTAGAGTCTCTCCAAGTTATATTTTTGCCTCTAAATTAGGCAAAAGTAACAGCAAATACCTTATCTTAAGTCATTATGGTAATGCTGTTGTAATTTTAAAGTCCACAGAACAACACTTTCGTACCCATGTCTTACCAAATGCATCTCTGACAGAGCGACAGCACATGCTTGTTCTGTTGTTGTATGGCTAGGATTTTTATAGATCATCAGAAACATCATTCATACAAATGACAAGCAGCTGTGGATGAAAATATCTATAAAATTAATTGGGATTATAAAGGCAATAGATTCATCTAGCAGGCACAAAATCTGCCCTGGTTTAGGGCAGATTTTGTTCCAGTTTGTTCCTAATAAGACAAATTTTCAATAGATTAAAAACAAAAGTGCCAAAAAGTTAACACATGCATTCAAACAGAAAAAAATAATCAGGATTGTGCCTTTATCTGTGTCTCCACACATATAGTGTCTGCACAAATGTCACCAGAATTCAAAGAACTGCATCTGAGTCTCTCCTGTCCATCTGATGAGACTGCCAGTCTGGGTCAAAACCAAGTCATGCAATAGCCCATTTTGAGTTCTTGGATGCTGGTTCTGCTTAACAATACATCAGAGGCAGCTGTCTAGAGTGAGTGAAACAAAGAATTTTGTCTCCAACTTCAGAGTCTGGAGCTGAAGTTTAAGCCACGACTGAACCATATGCCATGTCAGGTCAGCTCAGTTTACAAAGGATATATATATGTGTGTGTGTGTGTGTGTGTATATGTATGCTAAAATGAAGAAAGTCCATACAGAGAAAAACACAATTCCATTTGTTTTGAAAAGCAATGTCTGCTGAGCATCAACATCTGTCTTTAGTTAAGCAAGGAGTACAGACATCCTTTTCACTTATTCGCTGAAAGGGTGGTGGTGGGGGTGGCATTTTCTCATTTCCCCTAAATTCTTACGTCTGAAACAACAGAATACCAAACACATTATCAAGGCTGACTAGGAAGCACGTGACTCAGTGCAAAAAAATGAAAACCAACAAAAAACAAAAAAGGTTGAAAAAGAGAAACTAAATTCATTCAATTATAAAACAAAACAAGAGAACAAAAAGAACAAAGAAAAAACATGCATTTTAAGTTGCGTCTTAGGCAACTCCTCAGTTAAGATTTGGACTTACAGTTATACATTTTAAATTAAAAGATGGTTAAGCACTGATTATGAATGCAGTTTCAGGGCATTCCAGCCGAGGACGCCACATAACATTATAAGATGATAGTAGTGTTCACAGTAAGGGTAAAAGAAAGCATTAACCATGTACACAATGTACAAATACAACCATTACATGAGCTGCTGTAACCATGGTGGACATGTGGGGGCCCCCTGGGATTCTCAGCTACTGGAGTAGTGCTGACTGTGCTTACGTTTCACTTGGCCATGCTGTTACCTTTTAAAAGGAACCGCCA
>VVHJ01018039.1:3358-21830 GCA_015107715.1 Tylochromis polylepis
TTTTTAATGAATCTCTGCGTAATCACAATAGCATCCTGAAAGTTTCACAACTGCTTCCTGAGAAACCTCGAAGGCCAGCTCCTGCTGTCAACATTTATTGGAGTGAGGGGTAAGGGATGGACCTAAACACTGATAAGAGCTCTAACCCAGTTCCATCATCAGTTTCTACCCCAGTGAAACATTGCAGTACCTTCTGGAAATGTTCGACTTATTCAGCTTGGCTGTCACTTTTCCTGAAATTCTTGCTCGGATTCATTTCCTCAGCGGGGAGACTATATCATTGTACGGTGTACAGTAAGAGTAGACTAATGATCCAGTTCCTACAAGGTCTTCAACTCCAACTGTTTAAACTGTCATACCGCTGACATAAAGCAGTTAAGTGAACGGAGCATGGCCCGTAGCCTGTCTTCATCTATTATTCATGTCCCCTGCTGACATCTGACACCCATCTGCCAACATTCTTAACTTACATAAAAACTCCCTGAAACATACATTAATTTAGCTTTGAACCCATCCAGCTGTTATAAATTAGAAATTAAAGTTTAAAGTTCTGCCACATTCTTCAGCCCGACTTGATTTGAGCCCAATGCAAATATTAGGTGAGTCTAAGTGAAATCTTTTAGTCCTCACATATAGTGACTGTTGCAAATGCTGCGAGATGCAATGCCTTCAGTAATTTCAAACACTATGTTTAACATAGACATCAAAGAGTATGCTAATCACACGCACACATTACGCATGCACAGCAATTATGAGTGCAATAACATGCTGCCTTAGGGAAAACTTGGGTCCTCGCGATGAGGAAAAACATGTTTTAATGTGTTTAATAAATGGCCATGAATACATCAAAGACAAACTGCTCATATCACGATGAGGTGCAAAAATGGCTTTGCGTTTCCACTCATGAGCTGTGGATTCTCACATACCTATGGCGCGTGATGACGTTGTGTGGAAAGCTCTCTCCCCAATCTTTGAAAGTGCGCTGAAGTAAGCGTCACTTGTCACAGCAAGAGCTGAAACACACACACACACACACACACACACACACACACACACACACACACACACACACACACACACACACACACACACACACAGCATCCTCTTCAACACAATCATGCTCTCTCTTTCTGTCTAATACAGAGGCACTCACATACATGCACGCACACACACACTTAAGGCTCTGGCATGTCTGCATTGCAGTCCTGTACTGGTCAGCTTAATATATTTTCAGCCAAGCTTTTCAGACAGTGACCATCCCGTCCCGTTTATTTTGATGTGCATGTCCTCTCTTCTCTCTACCTTTGTATTTCCAGCTGTTACCTGTCTCACACAGAAAACAGTGGGAGTTCAGATAGGAAATATGATGTGGAGGAAAAAGAAGAAGAAATGAAAAGAAAAAATGAAAAAAAAATATCATGGGAGGAAAGTGCTGGAGGAATATTGAAGGAAAAAATTGAAAAAGAGAGAATGAAGGATTAATGGAAGGGAAGAGGCAGGCTGAAGCAATAAGGGGGTGAAGGAAAATGTGGATGTGAAAGTGATACGCACATGGAGAAATTGGAATAGATACTGGCAGAGGGAGGCAATGAGAGCAAGAGGGCTTCACAGCAGATGGACATGAGAGAGAGAGAGAGAGAGAGCAAGAGAGAAAGAGAAGCTGAAGATAGAACTGTGTTGTACCTCTGCCCAGCCAGACAAAGTCCAGCTGGCGTTGACTTGGCCAGTTAGTCAGCTAAACCTAACTGAGTTGGAGCTTACCGGGATCAGACATGCTCGGGCGGCATCCAGACCAGAGTGTAGTTTTGCAACTGTTACGGTACACCTGTCTAGTGAGGACGAAGTCCCGGAGAGGTCACAGCTTGGCTGCTGCCAATAAGTTATGTTAAAGCTTCCAACAATAAATTAGGAGTAATGTGATGCTATAATAATGTGATCCAGGGGTGTCAAACATAAGGCCAGGGGGCACGAACTGGCTTGGCAATAACTCCAATCTGGCCTACTGGACAGCTTTGGAAAACATGAAGAAATGCATAAAATTTGGACTTTTAGCTGTATTTTCATAAATTGTACAGCTTTCTCTTTACTAACAAAGATCTCCCACATGGCCATTCTTGCTGCACTAAAGTTAATTAGTTTTTTCACAATCTACTACAGAAATGCCATTTTCAGCATTTGTCACATAGAAAAAACTGAGACACACTGTTGAAAATATATATAATATATAGTGGATAAAATAAGTATTGAAAACATCACCAATTTTCGAAGTAAATATATTTCTCAAGGTGCTATTGACATTTCTCCAGATGGCAACTCGGGAACTCGACAGTTAGCAGCATGGATGGTCAGTGTTAACGCTACTTCCAAGATTTCCAATTTTGCTTTGAGAAAGTTGTTGTTCCCTTGCTGTTATGAGATATCTGCTACTTGAAAACTTGCTGATAAAAACAGAAAGGTTACCATTGCTGTCTGAAGCATTTCAGCTGGAACTGCTCCTTAGACAAGGCGGGACACTTTGTGCTACCTCTGGTGTTACTTTCAGTTCAACCTACCATGTATCGATAGATACTGAAGTGGATACTTCATCACCATTTTCTGTATTTTCAGTGTTAACAGAAAACAAACATTTATTTCCACAGACAAGTCTCCATTAAACTGCTTTTTATAAAACTTGAGAAGAGTTTTATAAAACAAAAAACCCCACATAAGCTAAGTAAAGAAATCACCAAGTTACACACAGCTGGAAGTAATAAATGGATTCAGCGTTGTTTATATTCACCAACACACTGCCTAAACCAAAAAAAGAGATCTTAATGTAAGGTAGCCAAGTCCGAGCTTTTAACCCTGTGACAAATTTGAAATGTCCACCATAATGCACGTCCTTTCTTAAATTAGATCACTAACTGTACCTTAATTCCTTTCCATAATGACTTCAACATTCAGTGGTGTCTGCCATTTGGGACTGATGTAAGTGGATCAAAGTGGCCTTGGAAGATATGAGATTTCACTTGGCAAAAGGATGGATTGTAATTTATTAATTTCCTGTCTTTAATCCTCTATAGACTACTCAGCACATAGTTTAGAAGTATTTTACAATATACAAGCAGTTCAGCAGCCAATTAATCTATGACAAGAAGGCAATAACGTGTCCTCTCTCTGGCATTCTCCACCTGTACCCCCGTTTTATTGTGTAATCACTCTTTTGTAAATGTATATAGTCTTGTCTTTGTACACGCAGTGTTCCTTTTAAGTTCTTTAATTTTAGCTCGTACCTTTTGGACTGTTTCTCTGATTTTTGTGCTTTGCCAGTAAAGACATTTTCTCATTACCTCTCCAGCCTGTGTCTTGCACTTGGAAAGTCTCTTGAACATCATGCCACATAACAGAGGATGAGAAGTATTTATTGATTGGCAGCTTTAGTATTATCAGTAAAAAATTACTTTACTGTAGTCAGAAATGACCTGAGGTGCTCAAGTAGCTTGGTAATTATTTAATAAATATTTAAAGCATGGGCATTTTGTAAGCTTTCCAGGAACTAGAATCCACTTCAGTGTAACTCATCTTAGTCTACAAGATGTATCAATGCAATTCCTTGCAATAGACAGATTATGCTAAGCCTCAGATAAACACTAACACATGATATATTATTGAACAAAAAATAAGGCAAAATGCAGAATCAGTGAGTGAAGAACTAACCACATCTTTGTTGGTTCCATATGAATTAAGAGGGTAAGTAGAAGGCAGGTACTGCTAATCAAATGCATTTAATTAATCTCTATAAAAACAGAGGTTTTGGTAGTTTACTGCTCTGGAGCATTTAGGCGTGTTTTAACGTAATCCCAATGAGGAAAGACATCAGCAATGATAAAGAAGCAATAGTTGCTGCCAATCAATCTGAAAAGGATGTAAGCCCATTACTATCATTCTACAGTGAAAAAGATTATTCAGAAGTGGAAAACATTCAAGACAGTTTCCAATTTTCCCAGGAGTGCGCGTCCAGTGCAATGCAGTGCTCAGAGAAATTGCAAAAAGGCCTTTAGAGTTTGAGCTACATCTCAGACTCTACAGGCCTCAGCTGAATGTTGCCTCATGTTAAATGTTAAAGCTCTTGACAGTACAAAGAGACAAAGACTGAACAAGTATGGCTTGTTTGGAAGGGTTGCCTGGAGAAAGCCTCTTCTCTGTAAAAAGAACATTGCAGCACGGCCTAGGTTTGCAAACTTGCATCTAAACAAACCACAAAACTTCTAGAACAATGTCCTCTGGACCGATGAGAAGTTTGGTTTTCTCCATATGTGGTGCTGTGCATTATTGCCAAAGACAGCATATCAAGACAAAGACGTCACACCAAGTTTGGTGGTGGAGGGATGATGATTTTGGATTGTTTCACAGCCAAAAGGACCCGGGCACATTACAGTCATTAAGTCATGAACTCTTCTGTACACCACAGTATTCTAAAGTCAAACATGAGGCCGCCTGTCTGTCAGCTAAAGCTTTGCTGAATGGCTGAAAAAGGGAACAAACCAAGGTGCTGCAATGACCCAGTCAAAATCTAGACCTCAACCTAATTGAAATGCTGTGGTGGGACCTTAAGAGAGCTGTGCATGTGTAAATGGATGCCCGCAAGCAACACTGAAATGAATCAACACTGTAAAGAAGAGTGGTCACACAGAAAACAGTCATTTCAAATTATTGCTGCTAAAGGTGGTTTTAAAAGCTACTGGATGATCACTCAGTTTTTTCACACACTTCTGCATTTTGTCTCAGTTTTTGTTAAATAAATAATTACATGATTGCTGTTGTTCATTTTTAACTTTTTTTGTTTCTTTTTTTTTTTAAAGATTAAGGAATTTTTTTCTTTTTATTTCTGAGTGCTCAAAAGTGTTCCATATTAGTGGCAACAAGAACTTTAGGTCACCTCTCAGTCGCCAGAGCCTCATTCTTGACCCTGGCTCTTGCCTTACCCCCAACATCTCCATCCACATTCGCAGGGCTGACAGAAACAACAGCAACCTTATATTTCAGCAATATAGGGGACAAATGATAAACATGTAAACAGGAGAGAAAAGAGAAAAGGTCAAAAGGGAGAAGCTTTTGTTTTAGTGCGAATGTGTTTATGTGTGTGTGGCTTCACAGTGAAAGTGGCATGTTCCATTACCGAACCATGATTTAGCTTACTCTGAGGTAATAGTCAGTCCTGGTGGGGTCAGCAGAGGGCCAGTGTGGGAGAGGAGGGCACGTAGGGAGAGAAACGACAGGTAAACAACAGAATAAGAACTGGCTTAAAAATTGAGCTTGGCAAGAAAAACCAGTTGAAAAGAGCAAGACGTGAAGAAAGAAAGAAAAGGAAAGAACTGGGCATTCTTCACAAAGTGCCATTGTTGATGGACATTTTGGCATATTGGCAGGAGTGATGCAGTTTGGGGTGGATGTGTGTGTTTTGGGCAGGCATTTGCTTTTGTGACAACGACAGGCCAGGCTGGCTGAGCCGTCACTCCAGAAGCCTTAGCAGCACACAGCCACCTGTCCACTCCTATCAGCGCTGCCTGTGTCCCTCTGTCTGGCCTCCACAAGCAGGACGGAGCGTGACGAGAGGATGACAAAAAACGAAAGCGAGAGAGAGAGTGGGGGAACAGCAAGACTGTGATGGGATGGAACAGAAAATAGCAAGAGCAAAGAGCTTTACTGTGTGATCGGAGACTGAATGGAGCTGCGTGTGAATTTGCAGTGACAGGTCTGTCCCCCTTCACCAATGCGTGGGATGACTGTCCACTAGTGTCCTTCACTGTCCTCCAAGTTTCTCGGTGTGATTGGTTAGTCACAGCCTTGTCAGTCAGTGTTTTCATCACTTCAGCATTTGGGTGTATTAGAAAGCCAATCCCGAGCTGGACATCCAATCAAATGCCTCGTCTTCCTCAGTTCGCCGTGCAATCGCTCTTATCATATGCAAGGCAACGAATGATCTGTATCTGGACAGAAGTCAGCTTCAAAAAATATTTGCAAATGTTTCTAATAGTATTGTTTTATGCGAATTGTTTCTTTTTTTTTCTTTAAAATATACTTAAAAGTAATCAGAGTTGCAGTTTCTTATGACATTCATCATTGTTTTTCTTTAAAAAAAAACAAAAATCTTGATGCCTCTTTTCCTGGAATCTCAACAGGAAACAAACAGACCACTTTGACTTTGTTCTGTTTTTGCAAGGTTACAGCATAGTGAGGAAGAATCTTTATTTTAAGATATGAACAGGTACCCAAACCATGTGTTTCCACTACATTTCTCCTCCTTTTTAAGCTCCTAATTTACACAGAAGACAGCCATGAATCTGTACAGTACATACGCTACCCGATATTCACACTCACGCTAATGAAAACATGGTGTTTCTTTGTGCTTGTCGGAGACATTTCATTTATCACTTAAAACAGAGGTTCCACACTTCTCCTTCACTTCTCATAGCTTATAAATATGTTCATCTTGTGTTACTCAGTATGTTCGGCCTGTACACAAAAGTTCTACACACAGATGTTGAGTGTGTGGTTTGGGAGGCGTGTATTTCTCTCAGGAGTGGCTAAAGAAAAGGCAGAGGGTGTCCGCTCATCCGTGACAGATTTAGTCATAAATCTGTTGGATTAATACACAGCCTCTCAAGGACTCTTATGGTGTATGTTGTTGAAACACAGGAGTCACTTAAAGCCAGACTCAAGGTACTATTTGTCTTTGGCTCTATTCCACATCACAGTTACTGATGTCACCAACACGTGTGTGCACACTTACACATAAGTACGCGTGCATACAGGAGAAAGGAAACTGAAGAAAAGGTGAATGAGAGGAAAATCAAATAGAATATGGCAAATGTTTTGTTTCACAGGAACTTTTTTAAAGATTTTTGTGTGATAAATTTACTTTTTTTTGCAGCAGACAGATATAACATCCTTTAAAGGGCTCTAGTTGTGATTTGTGTCCACTACTCAACAGGAACATTGTAGTCCTCTGCAATTTTCAATTTACAAATGGGTTGCATTTGTTTATTTGAGATATAAAGACTTGGAAACATTATTGGTGAGCCATTTTCTGTTTTTCCCCTTCTTTTTATTGTTAGCTATTTAACTGACCACCGTGGGGGGAAAAGGTTTTACTGTCAGTCTCCATGGTTATTTTCATCCTACGGGGATATAAACTAACAGCATGCGTCCTTTTTTTCAGCTATTAAAGATGCCTCCCAAACACGTACTTCTCTCTTTATATGGAAATGGAGGTCCAAGCACTTATTTTCTGGCCACCACACTATTGTCATTCCAGGTAGATCTGTTTAGTTTACTTCTACGTCCAACTGGCTTCCCCGAGGCAACCTGTATCTGTAGACGTTAACACAGCACACAACATTGTGGGCATAGAAAGCAGCAATGAGTTGATTTTAACTCATTTCCATCTTATTTCTAAAGGAAGAGAAGAAAGATTCATTTGCTGTGTTTTTGACTGGTGGCAAGGGTGTAACTTAATGCATATGCCCCCAAGAGGTCTCTTAAAAGGATGAGTCTGAAACTGCTTAAATCCCTTGATGGAATCTGAATCATAAATTAGTCTCAAAGTGTTTCACATGAGCCAAATTGACTGACAGAGTTAAGGTTGTAGATTGCTATTACTGCCGAGGGTTTTGACTGAGAAGTGCATTGTGCTTGATGCTTGAAAGTCCATTTCTGTCTTTCTCACTCAACTGTCAGGATGTGTTGCACCTCACCTGTGTGAGGTGTGGAAAAGAACAGAAAGTCATTTTATTACATCCTGAGCAATTCTTTCTCCATATCATTGATCATTTATTGTAACTAACAAATTAATAATGTGCAACTCCCTTGTTTCAGAAATGCTCATATGGATCCTGCTGCTGTCTGATGCTCCAGATATATAATGAATTCATAAGAAAGACAGCTACAAACGCATGAAAGTATTGAACATAGCACTTATACAGTGCACAACAAAACTAGACTGCCTCACATTTAAAAACAAGAAAATGCAAATATTTTAGACATTACTCCAAAATGTGTTTAAAACTTATATATTGTTGTTTATTTAAACAATTTTTTCTGTCCAGAAATGCAGGTAAATAACCATAATTTGTTGATTTAATCAACTACTAATATTGTGCTTTATTTTTTTTTGTATTTTATTTTGTTTTCTGTAAAACTGTAAATGTGAAAATTTATGCATAACAAGAATAATATTTTACCATTAAGAATATCGTTTTGACTAAAGAGATTGCACACACAGGTGGATTAACCATTAAAAACATTCAAAATGACTGTAGCATGAACCTTACTTTGGGTGGTGGTCTAAAAACATTTAAGCATTGTTAGATTTTTCTAAACCCAAATAACATTCATTATTGCTGAGTCTCAATATCTGATATGGGACATATTCTGTCCTTATTGTCTTCATTTCAGTAAATTTATAATGTATATATTTTTTTATAGTATTTCAGTTTGTAAAACTGTACATGTGAATACAGTGAACACAGAAATATTCCACATGCATGCGAGGTATTCTATGATTTCAGCTCACATACTGACACTTACCAGAAACTCTGTGTGTCGCATTTTATCTAAAGCTAAGGCTTAATCCACAGCTCAGCACCAAAACTGATCTTCTATAAAACATAGATTATATAAATGATCAGAGTAAGCAGAAGTCAGATCTTTTTTATACCTAGAGTTTCACACAGAGTTCTTTAAAATCTAAACTCTTTTCATCTAGATTTTGCCTCTCTCACTTCCCTCTTCAGTATCATGTCTATGACAGACTGAGATGTTTCTAAAATTCAGCTTCACAGTAAAGTATTTGCCTCAACTCAGACAAAGTCTGTGATAGGTCAGATTAACAAGATTCACCATAGCACATATTCCATATACATGTATAAGGAGTGGTAGGGGACTGGTGCATTAGGGGTGTGCATGCTCTGTTACTACACTGTCAGACATACCACAAACAGAAACTGCTGATAGCTATTACAGCTCCAAGTATTTTCTGTAGAATTTCCTACTGTATGTGTATAAGTTTATAGCACAGCTTTATGGAACAACATTATATGATATTACCCTGTTGCTTTATTCAGGTTACTCTCTCTCTCTTTTTATGATATGAGTGTTGCGTTGTGCTGTAATGGCATATAATTTACATGTGCGCTTGTGTGCTTTTGTGCTTTAGCTCTGCGCTTGCTGTGATGCTGAAAAAGTGTACAGTACTGTAGCTTAGAGTCACATAATCACTCTCATAATCACAACTGTTCTGTTTGACAGATGTGAAATTTATTTTTGCTTCTCACCACATTTTTTTTTTTCAAATTTTCTTCACATGGTAATCTATAAAGTGGCAAATGCTTCGCTTTAAAGTAGAAGTGCACTGTATGAAATTAGCTCATGCTGCCAGTTAACTTATGACAGTGTTTGCTTGTGTGAATTTTTGATGGCAGTGATTGATGTGAGGCAGCGCGGCTTCAGCTTGGCGTTGCTGATGTGTTTGAAGGCTCTCTTTGTCAGCGGATAGACAGTGCAGTAACATGAGTGGCATCATACTGACTCATCAGCCAACTGATTGCATGACTTCAGTCTTACTGGCCCTGCCTCAAGACAACCCATCAAGTATTTATACAGAGCAGGTAAAGATCAAGATTCTCTCCAGCACCATCCTGCACAGTCAGTCAATCGCGTATAGTTCGAGGTGGCTTCATCCATTCTTTCTTTTTTTTCTTTTTTTTTTGTTTGCCCCTGCTGGTAGACAGCTGAACATTGCCCATATATCCATTAAGCCTCTGTGCTCCATAAAATTTAAAGCTATAATTCACTGCATGCCTGAAATTGCAGTGCTGACAGTGCCTGTCCCAGTGAATCAGAACTCAGATGAACGAGAGGTCTAGAGATGTCACCAACATAATAAACAGGGCTTTGGCCTGCAGCCCTTTTCTTTCTCAAGCCTGAGGCCCCGGGGCAGGGCCGAGGCTAGTCCCCGTCTAACGCGCATGACTGTTATTGATCCAGCAGGGATTGATGTCCTCCAGCGGCTGATTTAGCTCCCCCTACGGGCCCCCTTGCCTTTTTCTAAAAGGTTGGGCTCAGTAAAACATGCAGGTGTTTCTCTCTATAGGTTAGCAAGTCTTCCTTGCTTCCCCCCCCCCTTCTTCCTCAGTTTCAGTCTTCTGCCTATCCAGGCTTTAGTGGTAGTGTGAATTTCAGTCCTGACATAGTGAAGCAAAAATGGTTTGTCTTTAAGAACTCATGCTTTTGGAAAAGTGCTTACAGTAATGGGGTGTATTTGTTACTCCCTTTAAGAAACATCATTGTTCTTCCTCCTCCCTTCCACTAACAACTACCCTCATTTTTCTCTGCCTTCTTATTGTGCCCATCTCACACACCAGCCCAGACATTTAAACCTAAATGCTCTCATTGTTTTCTTTACGTTTCCCCTGAAGTAGCTTCCCAGTTAGGTATCCATCCTCTTTGATTCTGTAAGCAGGTGGAAAGTGTTTTTATTTAACATACATTCAACATTTTTATGGAACCTTCACAGCTTGAGTGAGTAATCTGAAATTTGCAGGGTCTTATGAAGAAAGTCTCAGATACTTGATCTGCAGATCTAACAAGATGTGGTAGCTGTTTCAGTTCAGTCCCTAGATGTTTTTGTGGGCTTACCTTCCTTTACTGTGTTTCTGACCCACTCATTCTCATTCCTATGTTGCCAGAAGCAGCTGATGTCACAGAGATATGCACAAGGTGTCCCTCACGATTCGTGCTGTGATTCACTGGTCGCAGCAGTGTAGGATGCTGGGACCTGTTTGAAAGAGTGTCAAAATCTGCATTCAAAAATGTATAAGGGGCTAGATTTAGTTTAATTTAGTTTTAGTTTAATATGCTGTTTAACTTTTCTTTCTCTCATTGTTTTGTTATATTTATACACAAAGCATCTTGGATGGCAGTTCTTGCTGCCCTGGGAATGAGGATGTCTCTAACTTGGTGTTTTTTGTGTCACTTTACAAATGTGAATATAACCAAAATGTGGAGAGAAAAGTGAGAAAGTAAGAGGTTCAGAGGACAATAAGAGAGAGAAAGGTGAAGTAGAGAGATGGTTCTTCTCGCCCATTGCTCTTGTCATGAATGCAGTGTTGCAGACTAGAAGGGATGGGGAGGGGGTAATATTAATGTGCACTGTATCATTCATAACAGTAATACTGGCATCACTTGCTGCTAAATAGCATCATTTGTCAGGGGAAAGGGCTTGGTGTCACAGTGTTACAGATAAGCATTAGAGGGATACCTACACTACACACATACACACACACACACACAGCTGTGTATCCGTGACTTTAGAGGACATTGTGCAGACTTATATTCATTTTCTTTACTCCAACCTAAACTATAACCATTAGTTGCCTTACGTTAACCAAAACGTAACATTTAACTATGTCTTCACCTTACATTTTAATACTGTACCTTATGTGAATTTGCTTTTGTCCCACACGAACAAATCAAGTTTTCCAAAATGTGATTTAGAAATGGAGTCCTCACAGCATAGGGAATATCTACCCCCTTGCCCGACACAAACAGCATATTATTAATTTAAAGGGATGCTTCAACCTAAATCACGACCCAAAGTATTTTACACCTTTGTCTTTACCCACAATCCTCAAAATGAATCCTAATGTTACACTAACACAACATAAATCTAACTTGAAATGAAAAACCACACAATGCTTCAAAAATGTATAAGAAAAAAACCAAAACAAAATGATAAAATTAACTACTTTTCTGCAATTCATTGGTTATTGAAATGTTGAAATCTTTTTTCTACCTTAATTTATGCTAAGACTGTCTTTCACCAAAGTATAAGATCCTAATACCTTAGAAATTTCCATATTTGAGGACAAAATAAATTTTGTAGATCCTATTGTCTTTATCTAAGTACACCCATTTTGCTCTGTTAATGTCTTTAACCTTAGGCAAGGTTAAAAAAAAATCTGTTAATAAAACAAAACTGACCCACAGGATCCTGGAAAGAAGTTATCAAGCAATTTTATTGTTTTGTGCACTAACTCTCAATGTAAAATCTTTATTTATCGCAATAATATATAACTGCACACATCTTTGGTGATATAATATATTAGCATCTAGAGCAGCCCTTACTTGCTCTAATCAGAACAGAGAATCTAACTCATATTCTCAGTAAGTTGGTCTTGGCTCATCTTTCTTCTCAGCAGTAAGAGTTAATCTTCCACAAGACTGTCTCTCATACATAGTGTGAAATGAACATTTGTTATCCTTCACTCAAGTGTATGTCTACCCACAGACAGTTCGTTCACAGTCGAGAGGGCCGAAAGGAGGAGAAAAAAGAACAGTTATTATTGATGACTATGGGGTAAAATGCTTAATTTGCACCGTCTTCAACCAAATTATAACTCATATTGAAAGCAGCTGAATTTGCATAAATCTCATTAGACTGCAATGAGAGGGGTTCATAAATCGTTATATTAATTAGTCATTTTTGCCACCCTTTCATAAGAAAATGGGGTGTATTAATAAAACGAGAGGGGTGTGTGATTGTGAAGCCTAATTGGTCACTGTATTAAGCAGTTTGGTGTGCAAGTGACAGATTTGATTTAGTTTGGCTTCACTTCTGTTGCCTGGCCAAGTACATCGAGAGGGAGGGGGGGACAAGTGTCTGTGTCTATGCAGTTATTGAATGATCTGTTTATTTTCTCTTCTGTTCATGCACTCGGCTCAAAAACCTGTTCTTACTTAACAGTAGCCAAATGCTTACCTCAGCATATATCACCCTGAGGTCAAGAGACAGCCAAATAAAATTACGCTCCAGATTGAGTTAAATGTGTTTGCTTGAGGTTATGTCTTGACATTTAGGATAAATTCTCAAATTTTTGAATTTACAAACAGCATTTTTATGCAACTCACGCAAATCTATTAACAATGTGAGCACAAATATCAGTTACAAGGCAAAGACAAGCCCACAGTGTTCTTAGTATAGTCCTCTTCTTTTTTCTGCTGATCCCTTAATCTGCCTCCATGTCATCCAACCCGTGACAACAACCCTCTGCCTTTGTCTTTGGCCAACACATGGACAGTTTCCACCGGCACCCTGTTGGCCAACAACACTGGAGACGGTCATTCTTAACCTGGACCCCGACCGATCCTCAATGAGCCGCATGTTTGATTTGGCAAAGATTTTTGCCGGATGCCCCTCCTGACATAACACACATTTATCTGGGCTTGGGACCAGCACTAGGAAATACACTGGCTTGGCTGGGTTCTTGCTATAGTCCATCCATTCATTTTCCTAAGCACTTATGCAGCTAGTGATGAGGGTGCTGGAGCCAATCCCAGCTATCATGGGTTGAGAGGCAGGAAACAAACACAGACAAAGTCTGTCACCGGACAGACCAGAGGCACAGGGCATAAATGAATAGGAATTTCAAACTAGGTACCTGTGTTTTGGACTTCAGTGAGGAAAAGCTTGTCTCTGTTATTTGGGTTTATAATGACAGTAAGGAGTGATCAGGAGTTGCTGCTATGTGTTGGCATATTATTATTTTTGGGCTGACCAATGTATTAGAAAGTTCCTAATCCTTCCAGGATTCATATGGTTCATTACTATATATATATATATATATATATATATATATATATATACACACACACACATACATAGGCAGTTTGACCCTGGAGGGTAATGGGCCTTGCCGACCAGCTTAGAGGTCTTGATACCGGCTTCTGTGCCACTCTTAAACACAACCTCACCCTTCATGATACATCTGTCCAGCATGGTGGATTAGCCTGCATGACAGCACGCCACCTCTGGCTTTGATTAGCCAGCTTCTGCTCTTTATGATGAATGAAGCCCGTGAGCTGCTGCAGCTCCAATTTAAAAACCCTTTGCTCCTGCGCGCTACTGCATTTCTTTGTGCTATGTCTTTATGTGTTTTCAAGTCATCTTTTACAACATATAGTTGTTGTGGTTCTCCCTTTTTTAGTAGGTTTCCTTGAATATAATGTTGAGAAGTGAGCGTTTCTGTCACAATCATGGTACCTTGTTAACTCTTTTGCCTTTTATTTTGGTATATTTATTTATACTTTTTTTTTTTATCCATTTTTAATCCAATGCTAACTTTTACATGTAGCATGCAAATAAAATCTGACAGAACAACTGCATTTGCGAGAATATTCAGGAATTGTGTGCTCTCACAAACCAGCGCTTTCTAAATTGGTCTCTGTCAATAAGAATTTGTTGATGCCTTCTTTGACTTTGCAGGACTTCTGACCTTTTACTCTCACTGACAGGTTCATCGGTGGCCCAACTGAAGGCAGATGATCCTGAAGGGGAACCCCTCATCTATGGGGTTTCAGGAGAAGAGGCCATGAAGTATTTTGCCGTGACCAAAGAAAGCGGTGTGGTCTGGCTTCGACAGCAACTCGACCGTGAGGTACAGATAAATAAACAAACTCGTGCACACACATACTAACTGCTACACACACGCATACATTACCAAAGCAAATGCACTGGGTACAAGAAAAGATACGCAGAACAATTTTGAAAATGGGATATGCAGTGTAAATTATCAAATGATGAAAGAGTCCCGAAAAGTGCAAAACAATGTGAGGGGGAAAGCACAAAGGACATTGAGCTCAGAGTGGCTTCTGTAGCTCCCTTTTGTTTTCTGTCTCTGCTTTTCTGCTCTGCTCCTTTGCATTACATGTCTATGCAAATTTTGTGCTGATATGGATCTCTGTCTCCACCAGACCAAGTCAGAGATGCAGGTTGAATTCTACGTGAGTGACAATCAAGAGGTAAGAGACAGATTCGCACTGTGTTCATAGTTGTGACACATTTCTTCACACGCTGACATCCTGCATATAGCCTGACCTCATATCACACAGAGGCCTTGCAATCTGTGTCTTTTTCAGTCTCTCACTTTTACACTTACCCTCATTTCTCTTTCTCACAAGACACCTGTCTAACTCAACAAAGTATAGTTGCTGAAACATAGTGACATTCAACCTACTCTCCCCAGCGAGAAATCTATCACACACGTGTCCTGTTTTCTTTGACTCTGAATCGTGGCTTTGTGTCAAATTAACATCGACTTCAGTTCTTTGTCAGGAAAAGTGTGGCAGTGGCTTTGGAACTATTTAACCAAGGTGTTTCTTTCCCCAGGTGGTTAAAGACACAGTTAACATCCAGATTGGAGATGTGAACGATAACGCCCCAAACTTTCATGGGCAGCCGTACACTGTCAGTATTCCAGAGGTAAGGATGCCCGGAAGTTATTTACCGCTTGTATTTGAGTGGAAATGAGACTGTGATTTTATTTATAACTGAGGATTACATGAAAAGAAAAGTCATCATATGTATGACAATTTCTGTATAATTTGCTGGGGGGTTTTTAACGTCAAAGCATCAAACAATTTTCAAATTAAAAAAACTTCTACTTCCAGTAGAAGAACATTTTCCTATGGAATCTGTACTTCAAACTGATGAAAACTTTGGAAAACAAAGAGCTGCTCTTGGGTTTTAAGAAAACATGAATAAAATTGACCTCACCGTCATGACTGTTGCAATAGCTGTAACTGCACGGTGGCTACATCTGATTTATGGTGATCATCTACTATTCATAGTGTATTTTGGTCTTTGCCATGCTGGAAATAGCAGTGTTTTGTTGCACCTGTGATCTTCCCACGATATCAGGAGTTGTCTTCCAGCTAATGCTTAGAGAAAGTGTTTTCTCTTCCCTGCAAAGGAGGCTGTACACAGTCTCCAGTGCAAACCTCAATCTCTATTCTCTCCTTTATCTGTCCTCCCACTGAATCGGCTACCTTCCTTCTCAGCTCTCACTTCTTTCCATCTTTGTGTCTCCTCTATGCCCTCTCCCTCATCTAATCCTTGATATGAAGTAATTGCCAGAGTGGAGTGGAGGACTTCAAACAGGGACTGAAATACACACACACACACACACACACACACCCACAAGTCTTGTTGTGTTTATATTGAGCACATACCCCTTTCTGAGTCGTCACCAAATCTTCAAAGCCACTGGCTTTTTCTCTCCCAATCCATAAAGTCAGGCAAATAAATGGGAGAAATAAGGACTGTTTAGACGAGGCTGTTTAGATCACCCACCAGGGAAGATTCTCTCAGGCCATTGCATTGAACCGCCGCTAAGTTGTGTGGGACTCACTTATAGTCCACATGCAGACGTTTCAAGCTCTGCAAACAATAGGATTCAGTTTAGCCTTGAGAAAGCCATTAAACAGGGCTGCGTTTGACCCTCAGTCACTCACATACTGTTAGTTGCCTTGCATCACTTACTGAATTACTACTGCTGTCAATCCTGGCATCCTATTGATTAAAAAATTTAAGCTTATTTGTCTGAGGCTATAGAGAGTGGAAATAAATCAGACTCCAGTGTACTCCCAGGCAGTACATACATCCGAGTTTTCCCCAGCATTTCTTTACATTGGAAATAGTGTAAGCCTGTAAAGTGAGCCATCACTTACTGAAAAGGAAACATGCAAACCGTGTGTGTGTGTGTGTGTGTGTGTGTGTGCACGCGCGCGCGTGTGTAAACACAATGTGAGACTAATGCAAGCGAAATATGTTTTATCACACATCTCAGTGAACTAAATTGCGTACTTTGCTCGACAAAATGAGACACTGCAATTTCATTCATATTTTCACAACTGCGTTGCAATCACAATGCAGCACACAGTCCAATCTGTACGCACAGAGCTCTTTATTAAGCTGCTCTCTTTTCCACTTAAATCCTTTGCCAGTTTTGGGAACTGTTTTCATTCATTTCAAGTCAGCCTCTTCCTCATTTTACCCTGTTTCTCCTTCCTCTACCCTTTTCTCCACCTTATCTTATTTCTCAGCGACTTTAGTTACCTGCATTTTTATGGCCTCATTACTTCCGTGACCCTAAGTGACCTTTAGCGGGCAAAGCAAACATGCTGCAACATCACTTCATCATGCTGTCACTCACTGGACATGCCACAATGACTGCGGGTTAAAGTGCCATCAGCGCATCAAAGGAGAAGATGGGAAATGGCGATGAATGTGGAGGATGAAAGAGTGGCAGAAGTAACAAAGCAGAGGTGACAAACAAAGTATTCAAACAATGAGATTTACCGCAAGTGACAGAGAACGCAGGACAGAAAGAAAAGACCAAAAACAACACAAAGATTCTTGTGGGTTTTTCAAAGAACTAGGATAGGACGTGTTATGAAGTGAGGCTCGATGGCACTGTCCAGATGAAGCAATGTGAGTGGCAAGGTGAGCAGTGCAGGAGGCAGAGTAGGAGAGAGTGTGTGTAAATGTCATTTTAATTTGTAGAGCCATAAAGAGGGTGAAGGGGAGCAGGTGGGCTGCTAGCATTCCCTCTGTCAGTGCTAATGAGCTTGCCAGATTTACAGCATCCTCACAGTTAGGCAGCCAGCAGCAAAGACCGGATACAAAGAGCGACAACTATTACCTAAAATAATGTTTTGATGGAACAGCAGATGGGCTACAACACAAATACATTACTGAATGAGAAGGCAACGTGAACGTACAACACACTGAGAAGTATTTTTTCACATTCCCTAAACTCAACAAATAGTCCTCTATAAAGGAAGCCCTCTGTTGACAAGCTCAAAAGGTTTTGCTGAGTGTGCGTCTGTGCAGCACCGAGATGCCATCTGAGCAATTGGGAGCCCATCCGTTATTTAAAGACCAACCTTCCCAATACAGTCACACACTCCTCAGCCCAGCTGCCTGACCCTTACACTCACCCACCGGGAGCCGGTCAGTGCCACTGTAATAATATAAAATGCCAACAGAAACAGCTTCTGTTAAGTGTGCCCAGTGTGTGCCACCTCCTGCTGTTCAGGCAATCCTTGTTCTTGAACACAGTTTCCTTCTTTTTTATTCTGTAGTCATGCATTCTCATCGAATCCTCGTTCTCTCCAGCTTTGTCCATCTTTTTGTCATGCTCACTTACAGTGGCTTACAAAAGTATTTGGCCCCCTTGAACTGTTCCACATTTTGTCACATTACAGCCACAATCATGAATCAATTTTATTGGAATTCCACGTGAAAGACCAATACAAAGTGGTGTACACGTGAGAAGTGGAACGAAAATCATACATGATTCCAAACATTTTTTACAAATAAATAACTGAAAAGTGGGGTGTGCATAATTATTCAGCCCCCTGAGTCAATACTTTGTAGAACCACCTTTTGCTGCAATTACAGCTGCCAGTCTTTTAGGGTATGTCTCTACCAGCTTTGCACATCTAGAGACTGAAATTCTTGCCCATTCTTCTTTGCAAAACAGCTCCAGCTCAGTCAGATTAGATGGACAGCGTTTGTGAACAGCAGTTTTCAGATCTTGCCACAGATTCTCGATTGGATTTAGATCTGGACTTTGACTGGGCCATTCTAACA
>VVHJ01018043.1:2287-13234 GCA_015107715.1 Tylochromis polylepis
TTGCCTACAATTAACTTATAGAGAGAACACAATATGTCAGTCTTCAACACTTGCACTTGTGTCTGACAAGGTGATCAGCAACACCATGGCACCACAAGGGACCGTCCTCTCCCCCTTTGCTATTCACCTTCTACACAACAGACTTCAGCCACTGCACAGAGACCTGCCATGTTCCGAAGTTCTCTGATGACTCTGCGGTGGTTGGATGCATCAGTGAGGGTGATGGGACAGAGTACTGGGCTGTGGTGGACTCCTTTGTCATGTGGTGTGAGCAGAATCAGCTGCAGCTCAACGTGACAAAGACCAAGGAAATGATTGTGGATTTTAGGAGGAACAGGAAACAAGTGATCCCTGCTTCAATCCAGGGGGTCAATGTGGACAATGTGCAAGACTATAAATACCTGGGAGTACACACTGACAATATAGTGGACTGGGTTAAAAACACCACTGTACTCTACAGAAAGGGCCAGAGTTATCTCTATTTTCTGAGGGGGCTGAGGTCTTTTAACACCTGTCAGACAACGCTCAGGTTTTTTTACGAGTCTGTTGTGGCCAGTGCCATCCTCTATGCTGTTGCATGCTAAGGCAGCAGGTTGAAGGTGGCGGATGCCAACAGACTCAATAAACTAATCCACAAGGCCAGTAATGTTATGGGGATGGAGCTGGACTCTCTTAAGGTGGTGTTGGAGGATAAGGACAGATAAGGACAGTGCACATCAATTCCTCCCACCCACTTCATGAGCTGCTGGCTAGCCACAGGAACACGTTCAGTGAGAGACTGAGATTACCCAAATGCACCAGTGAACGACACAGGAAATCATTCCTGCCTGTGGCAACAACTCCATCTAAAGCACAAGTACAACTGCAATACCTGCACCCCCTTAATATTGCATCCTCTACATACAAAATTACAAAGTGAATATAATAAGAGGGGCACCTCAATGTCAACTGTATATATTTAATTTTGTATACTTGGATTGTAAATTGTATTATTTTCTTTAGTTTAATTAAACAAAATTGTCTTGGAGCAACTGTGACCACATAATTCCCCCTGGGATTAATAAAATATTCTGATTCTTTACATGTGTCTAGTGTGATTTAGCTTTTTATCAGCTCTTTTCATCTCAATTCATAGGCACTTTCAAGCATTATTGGTGGTTTTAGGACTTTTCACCAGCAGTGACTTAAACGTTAATCTTTCTTATGACCTTGAAAAGGACTAATTTTAGTGCAGTACCTTCAGTTGTTTAAAGAGGAGCCTAAAGCTGCACGATAGACACTGGGATAGATATAAGTATAAATGGAACATCGGGTGGCTGGCTGTACCACCAGCTGGTTGTATTAGCAAGCCTTCACAAGTGCCAACAAAAGCATAACTTGATCAATAGAGCAAACAAGCAAGACTATATTTAGGATATATATTTTGTGTTTAACAAGCACTTATGGCTGGTAGAGGCTTAACTCTGAACTGTGTACACATACTGGGAGAGCCAGTGTATTTTGGACCTAAAAAGGCAGAACACATGGACTGACAATGATTAGAAGGCATTTTATTGGAAAATACTCATTTATGAGAATGAGATAGGTCTTTGGGGATGGAGCAAGCAGGCTGATTAGGAGAGCCAATGAGACTGAGCCAAGCAGAGCTTGGAGAGAGGCAGACCGAAAACTCGAAGTGGCCATGCGAGTGTGGACAGAGGGCAGGCAGGTGAAAGCAGCTGAAAGTGAGCACAAGAGTTTAAGCTTGGCTGGGCTGGCAGGCGATGAGGTGGTCAAGCTAAGAGTTAAATTAATTCGGAGCGAAAACCCAAGGAGCAAACTCTAAGAGGCCTTAGTGTCTCCACCACTGCAGCGGGCAGAAAGATCTAGCTGAGAATGACTGATGAACCAAGGGTGAAATAATGCAGAAAAACAGGCTTATGAACCAAAAGTGTTCAAATTTTTTGGTGGGGAGAAAGCACCAGTCCTACAACACACAAGCTGAGTGTTGTAGAAGTGAATAAAAAAAGATAAGCTATAAAATCAAAAATTGAGCTAAAAGATCACACTGGTCCCGAGTTATCTGCCTTCCACAGTCAACAGAACATAAATCCAACAGACAAGCCTATCTGTCATCATGTTGTTGGATTAGAGAGTCCAGGGACTGTGCAGCAGTGTTCAGACACAACTTGAACTTACACTTCAAACTGAGCAGGTCACCCTATAATGGCAATAAATCAATCCATGCAAGCTTGACTCTGGAGACTCTTAGTTCTCCTAGAAAATGCCAGTACCATTACTTAGAGCATACTAATCATCATCGATTATGGTATCATACCGTTTATATTTTGCAAAGCAAAATCTTTAAATTCACATAGACACTATTTCAAAGAATTTTTAATGTGTGGGTTTTACAAGTTTTTTAAATTATAAGCGTGTCATTTTTCTTGTGGGTCTCAGTCTTAAGCACATTTATATGGTTTGAAAAGAATAAAAACATTACACACGTGTGCTTTCCCTCTCATGTGAACTTCCGAAGAATGAACTAGCAAAAATGCAAGTACAGACTTGTGTATTTGAAATGTCCCCTATGTTGTGACATTACAGGAATCTGCTGCCTTAATAGTTATTAAATGATTGTTCTTCCTTTTCTTAATAATAATAATAATAAATAAAATGCATAACACTGCAGTATTTTTAATACAGCAAGCTCACAAAAGCTCTGTTCTTCACCAGCGAAGCAGCTGTCAGATAGAGAGAAAACACAGCTCCTCCACTCTTACACTCTTACCAAATGATATTCATCCATTACCAGTGATGACTGGATTGCCCTGAGCTAAATGAACTCCAGAGGTGATATTACTTTCTACAATGAATAATATCCCATTTTAATTGCCACCACCAACAGCTGAATATCAGACAGACTGAAAATCAAGCCCTTAGCTGACTAAAGCCACATCACATCAGTTATTCTGTGCTGCAGTACATCAAAGCGATTCTTGTCTTGATGCCTAATTAAATGAAAGGCAGATGTGAGTAATAGACCCTCCAGGTTCATGTATGTGTGACCTGGTGGTATGAACTCCATAATGATGACAGTATATGATAGACCAAGGACATTTTTCAGCTTTCATGTTACATAATCTATTCCTCAGTTGAGACTCTTCTGGATAACCATGAAGATAAGCTCTGTGGCTTCACATTCTGCTATTCAACCCCATGAATTGCAGCTCTTTATTTCTTCTAAATAAAAGGAAATCTCTGTGAGCTGAGAGAAAGGTCTTTGACTGATTTTCTGCTGTTTTTTTCGACTCCTCTCTCGAAAGTCAGCAGTAAATGTCCTCCTCGTTTTAGAGCTCTTAAAGATGATTGTTTTTCTTTTATTGGCTGTCAGGTTCTGTGAAGTCCTGGTGACCTGTCCAGGGTGGTATGCTGCCCTTTGATCAAAGTCAGCTGGCATATGCTCCAGCCTTCCTGCAACCCTAACTTTGATAAAGCAGTTAAGAAAATGGATGGACCTCATCAGTTGAGGAAGATGGGAAATGGGAAAGGGAATTGAACCACTCACTCCTGATAGTCAGTGGCACTCTAACCCCTCAGCTCTCACGTCACCCGATTCTTAATGGCAGCATTGTGAACAAAAGAGCAAATTAAATTCACACAAGACTAAGAGTTTTCAGCTACACTAGAAGATCTCAGGGACAATCTCACTTAAGGCTGCCAGCTTGCTAGCATTTCTTTAAAATTTAATTTTAAAATGAAGTCATCAAAAAAAGAAAATTAAAATTTTCGCCAGATGGCACGTGAAATTACCCAGCATTTTCAATTTCAGTTTTACGGGGTATTTACTTTGATTCTGACAAATTCTGTGTGTGTTCATGAGGTGCAAAGGTCATGAAACTGCAAAAACAAAAAACAATCCACGTTCTTATTCTCAATGTGCAATAGGCCCACATCTAAATCTCGTATGACTTGGTAGCTCTGAGGGGCTTATACTGCAAGTATTCTTTTTTTTTTTTTATGGTTGAGGCATAGAGTACAAGGGTGGATAAAGCATATGCATTATTAAACTGTACAGTGTTAGAGGGTACAGACACTACATGAATTATGTACTATATTATTTGAGCTTCAGTCTTCTCCCACTCTTTACTGGTTCTACCTACATGGAGGAGCCTTCGGCAGATATCGTCTAGGTTTGATGTGGAGTCAAAACATTGCTGAAGGACACAACATCCATTCTTGTTTATTTCGCAATACTATCCATAGCTGTTAGATAAATGTCTTACTGTCTTTTCCATTAAAAAAAAATTATTTATCATTGCAAGTTATATAGTCTTTTCACACTTTTCTTAAAACTGAATGAACTCAGTTTACTACTAAACCTGTTTATGTTTGATTGTTTGAAATGATGACATGACGTGTGGTAGCAGTAATCGCTGCTGTGAATATTCGAGCTTCTGCTTTTTCAACAGGCTGAATCAGGTAACACTTCAGTGTCTTAAGAATTACCTCTCTTGGATGTACTTAAAATGCCAACTGCGTGATTTAAATATTTTTGGGGAGAGGTGCGATTGTGTTGAAAGCTTGTGAACTTCATGAAATCAAGTCTTTTGATGGCCACTCACTGTAACAGTTATTTGTAATAGAAAGGAAAAAAAGTGGCATTTTGATGGCAGTGGCAGAGGCAGGTGATTTTTATAGTGGCAGCTTGTTTTCAAATCGCTGTAGCAGTGTTAAACGGACGGGTTCTTATATAGCGCTTTCCTACGCTACCTGAGCACTCAAAGTGCTTCATACAACTTCCCAATTCCCCCATTCATAAAAACCCTTTTTTTTCTGTGATTTTTGTAAGCGCTTTCTAGCCTACATTCACACACATGCATAATGCATGGATGTATTGGAGAGCAGCTTGGGGTTAGTATTTCACCCAAGGATATTTAGCATGAAGACTGGAGCAGCCAGGGATCAAACCATCAACCTTTCGATTAGTAGTTGACCTGCTGTAGCCACCCCAAGGCTAGTCAGTGGTCACTCACTCCTCTCATTTGTTTATGCAGTGATGACTGCCACATAGAAGCGCACCACCAGGACTGAAATTATTGCACTAAATTCGAAGCTAACCCACATATTAAACATTCTTTTTAAGCAGTCTTTATTGAAATGTGTCCATGTGAGAATGTTTGTTGTAGAGAAACAGCTTGTTAAAAATAGTTACTGGACATAAAACCAGTTTTAGAACTATGTTGATTGTTTAGAGTGCCCCGTGGGGAGGCCTGGCTATGGCCATTTCTCAGTTTTGAATGGTCAGCATTCATCTCTTTAAAAGTAGACATACAAACACGACCATATCTAATATAAAATATAAACAAACAAATAATCAAACAAATGGCCTGAACCGTTTATAAAAATAATTTCCGCTCTTGAATGAGTTTTAGTTACATGGAACACCATTTACATGGGTTCAGTGTGAGCCTTGAAGATGTGATGTAGCATCTACAGTATTGTTTCATTGCTAAGACCGAGTGTGTAGTAGGAGAGGCTGCAGTGAGAGGGATGTAGAGGTGAACTTGGTGTTTGTCCCCATCTCATTCTCCTGACAAGCCTGGGATTTTGGGATCTAGGGTAAAGAGAAGGCACTCTCTCATTTCCACTTTTGCTCTATATCATAACACAATACCTGGAGAGTTGGGGAAAAAAGAAAAGAAAGGACTCAATACAGGTCCACGGATTTCCACATCATTGTATAATGTAGCTTCATTCCGACTTATATAGATTCGACAGAAAGTAGGGCAAACTGATGAGTGCGGAGCAGAGGGCAGCCTCACCCACATACTTCAACTGCATACATGGACATACAGATATGCAGTACATATGTACACTCCTCCATGTACTTGCATATGTACAAGTGCTCTGCATACTGAACAGACAGAATAAAATGCTCATCTGATTGTTTCATCTTATGTTAGGGCAGCACATTAATATATTAATGAAGAAATCATTGGTGCATTTACATATCGGAAGAGAAGAGAAGAGAAGAGAAGAGAAGAGAAGAGAAGAGAAGAGAAGAGAAGAGAAGAGAAGAGAAGAGAAGAGAAGAGAAGAGAAGAGAAGAGAAGAGACTGCCTTGAACACATCATCATTTGTGTTCCAGTTGGTTTTTCCTCTTCAGAAAATCCTCCCCCAGGTGTCCCAGCTGAGGTTTTATCAGGTTTCAGCTTACATCCAGGTGGTTAAATGCCCTTCTGGCAGTGCTTCTTAACACCTCGCTTAGCTTTGCTTTTCCTCTCACTCACAATATGGAAGACTGCTCAAGGCTGCAGAGATGGAGTGGACTGTGAAGACCTAGCATCTAACCCTGAATGGCATGAATCCACATGCCCAGCTGTTGCTGCAGCAGAAGTTCATAGTGTGCAAATTTCCTTCGAAGACCTCTTCAGATGCTCAACCACAGGGACTTTATGTTCAAGCAGAAGATGTTTCAATCCATCAGTGTACCTGATATCACAATGATAGCTGACAATGGCTTTTTCTTAGATAGCTTTGCATCTATCTATCTATTTTGATTGATAGATTGATCGCATCTTTAAGAGGCTCTTATTGCATCTAGCATTCTACCAAACGTGTAAGTAGCATCTGTACCATGCATTTAGGATTGTGGGAGTATAGCATACATGGCACATTCAAACATTCACAGTAAAGGGTGCCTTTTGCATTCTTTGCTTTTATTTTGACACTTTTAAAGTGTGAACACAGCATACAAAAACACACAACACACCTGCCAATATAACTGCCCCAAATTTTTCATGGCCATTCCATGCCATTATACCACATTATACCACATTCTTCCTGCTTGAACTTGCATCTGTCCATGGCTCACCTCCTGCCTCAGACTTGCCCATTCTGTGCTCTCTGACTGCTGAAAGCCTACATTTCAACCTACATTCGCTTGTGCATCACTAGTAGGTTGCATTTTTTTGTTAAGCTAAAAAACAAGTTGATAAAACACACTGGGCTCTCACATACGCTAATCTCATAAAGTACATTTAAATAAATTTGAAGAAACTGGCATCCCGTCACACCACATAATCTCAAAGCCTCACCTTCATTATTTTTACCTGGCGATAACCTGCTGTAGTCAGCACCTCACCAGCAGTGATGTGTGTTCTTGTTGTATCATATCTTTTTTCTCCTGAAAAATCTGTTTTGAATTTTATATATGAAAGGGATCAGTGGTTCTGTCTTTACTCTCTTTTCTCTCCTTTATCCTGTCAGAAAGCGTCTATTTGTGTTTCCCCAGTTCTTCTTTAATCTCCCAGCGATGAGATAGAAGACTTGGAAATGTATTTTTTTACTGTCTAACACTCTGGAAGCAATCTATCAACTCACTCCCCTCCAACATGCGTGTCTGAACACATTTTTTCATCATGTGCATGTTCATACTCACTACATCATTCACCGTTCAAGTATGTGAGGCCACCGACAGCGGGCTCTCTTTTCACGGCTCCGTGGGTTTCACGGCTTGTGACGATGCTTTGCTCCCTGCAGCATCAGTGGGGTACCGGAGATAAGAATTACTACATGAGGTTACAGCCACTATTAACTGTGGCTGACAGACCAAACCAGGGTTTGGACTGGGGAAAATCATTACACAGCTCTGCAGGCAGAGAGGTGAAATGGAGGGAAGGTGTTAATAAAATCCTAGCAAAAAATTTAAGTTAAAAAGTCTTTTTAGACAAATTTTAATCAAATTCTGAAGTTGATAATAGTGATGGAAAAGCCCTGTGTGCACCAACTGATCACTGAACCATTAAAGTGAATGAAAGCTGATAGTGCACTTGATCTTGTTGTTTCAAACTGTGTTACATCTGAAATTTCCCTGTAGATAACATAAGTATAGGAATGATGCCCACTCACTAAAACACTGAAACGATTAATTAATGAGATCAATTAATGAGACAGTCAATGAAGAAATAGTTAAAAGGTCCCCACAATATCCACAGCCACAACTTCCACTTCACATATGTAGTCATATATAATGCTATTAAACTTGCATTTTAACAGATCTTAGAACTAAATAACTGAGCAAACGCTATTTTCAGTGCCTGTATTGGATAATTAGGGGTGGTTTTTTTTACACTTACAGTTCGTTTACCCTGGTCCAAATCAGTTGATTAGTTTGTAAATTTGTAGTTTTTCCCTGTGACTTCACACAGAGAGAAATCCAAGTGAACTCCATGCGAACCAAAATGTTTCATTACAAACCACATGAGAATGTTCAGTTTGCTTATTGGCCAGATGTGTCTGGGGCGGGAGTAAATACACAAAGAAGGTACTGTATTCTGGACTACTGGAGGTCATGGAGAATTTACGTCCAGAAAACAAAACGTACACAGTTTGGGACGTTTTTTTGCTTAAACTTGCAACATAGTCCTGATAGATGGTTTGGATCAAGGTTGGATCACATTCACAAAATAAACACATAGAACTGAAACTGCTTGAAACCACACTGAGACCAACTTGTCTAAAAAGTCTCTGTGATCTTCGTGTGTTCACATCTGCACAAACGAACAGCACCAAAGGGGAAAACAAACCAGAGTTCGACTTAAATAGACTAAACAACGCAGGTGTAAAAGTGTTTGAAAAAAACCTCAATTGGACTAAATCATCAATGAACTCAGCCCCCAGCAGTGAAAAAAACACAGATGGTTTCTTGGATCTAACTGAGAAACTGAGGATGTTGAACACTTACAGTAAATTGTCAATCACAAAGTATGCCCTTTCCAAGTTTATGCTCCTTTGGATTCTAGTGGCAACCTCTGGTTACATGTTGTATTAAACATCTAAAGGTATTTACCTCATGGCGAACCAGAATTTCAGGTATGGAGTCAGTCACACAGGAAATGCAAACGTCTTTAATCTGTAATCATTTCCATATTATTATTTTTTAAAATCGACATTGAATGGTGACAATGATCCCATAACTCCTAAGTCCTTAGCTAATATCGCCTGTGAATATGCCGCCAGACATCCTTCTGGTTTGGAGGTGTTATTTGCACAGTATTACCTTATTACTGAGTGGTGGGTGTGTATTTGTTTGACTGTATATTTTTTACCCCTTTGTAAAGGTGGATATATGTTATTAATGCCTCCTGGGTTTTAGCTTTTACCATAAGAAGTGCTCCATAATCCTTTAAAATAGTAAACAAAATACAGGTTAAATCAGTTAAATCAATGCTCAAAAATACAGCTACATTGCTGGGTATGATTTTACTTGAGCCTGTGATTTTAGCATTGTTGCTGCCCCTCTCCTCTTAACTCATATCTCTCTTTCACTCTGTTAAACATTTTTAAGTGATTCAAAGCTTAACATTTGTGTTTATAAGTGTGTGTATACACTTGCTCTGTTGTTTGGTAGCTTTCATATTCATGCATTTATTATTTCTAGGCAGGACTATTGTAAGTCATTATTATCAGGTTGTTCTGGAAATTCCCTGAAAAACCTTCAGTTGATCTAGAATGCTGCAGAGAGAGTACTGACAGGGACTAGGAAGAGAGCATATTTTGTCCATAATGGCTTTTTTTCATTGGCTCTCTGTTAAATCCAGAATAAAATCTAAAATCCTTCTCCCCACATACAAGGTCTTGCTATTAAGGCCCCATCTTAAAGACCTCATAGTACCAACTCACCCTAATAAAGCACTTTGCTCACAGACTGCTGGCTTACTTGTTGTCCCTAGGGTATTTAAAAGTAGAAAGGAAGGCAGAGCCTTGAGCCTTTAGGCTCTTCTTCTGTGGAACCAGCTCCAGTTTGGATTTGGGAGACAGACACCCTGTCCTCTTTTAAGATTAGGCTTAAAACTTTCCTTTTTTGATAGAGCTTATAGCTAGGGCTTGATCAGGTGACCCTTAAACCCTCCTTTAGTTACGGTACATTGGCCTAGGATGCTGGGGGCTTCCTATGCTCCCATCTTGTTCACTCATCTCTTTTCACTTTCTATGTGTTCACCACTCTGCGTTTAATAGTTATTACTAATCTCTGGCTCCTAACCAGTTGCTGCAGATGGCTTCCCCTCCCTGAGCCTGGTTCTGCCAGATGTTTCTTCCTGTTAAAAGGGAGTTTTTCCTTACCACTGTCATGAATTATTTGCTCATAGTAGGTTGTCTGATTGTTGAGGTTTTCTTTCTATTTTAGTAGGGCCTTTATCTTACAATATAAAGCAACTTGAGGCAACTGTCATTATGATTTGGCTCTATATAAATAATTAAAATCAACTGAAATAGGTTGTCTCTTGGTTAGTTAAAAATTTGTTGTTATTATTATTTTTATTACAGTTTATTTAAAACAAACTGCCATTTTTCTTACACTCTTACATGCTGTCACATACAGCAGGCTTGTAAAAGCCTCAAGCGAGCAGTGCAGCTCTCACTTTAAAAGTGAGACTCACGACTCAAGCACCAGGTTTTTTATCTGCAGGGTTGCAAGCCAGATTACAGCAAAGTCAATGCAAATAATTGTCTTCAGACTCAACAAAAGCAGCTGCATGTTATTGTAAAACAGTCTTCACACTTATGGCTCACTGGGTTTCAATAATTTAGCTGCATACAAGGATAAATGGAATGGTAATGCATGCTTGTGCCTGAAAAAAGTCTTATATAGTTCGAGGAAAGAATACACATGGTCTTTCTACCACTTGACATCACTTGACCTGCAGGTGGAACAATGCACTGGAGTAATCATACTCTGATCAATAATGCAACATGATTTACAACACAGGTCACAACACGTACCTACTGTGTTTATTTGGAAATCAATGTAACTCAGTGAAACGAATGAACTGGCTTTACCTCATGCCATGTGGTCCTGGCAGCTCTTTATCTTTGTAGAACAATGATAAACTTGAGCGGAAAAACGTGTGTGTGTGTGTGTGTGTGTGTGTGTGTGTGTGTGTGTGTGTGTGTGTGTGTGTG
>VVHJ01018054.1:3372-17626 GCA_015107715.1 Tylochromis polylepis
TTGCATTTGGTGCAGTGGAGGAAATATGCATATAAAGTTGGTGGTGCTTGTTCTTAATCAGTGCAGATAAACTGTGGAACACAAAATCTTGGAGACTAGTTTGCTTTTTGGCAGAGGTTGAGTATATGAACATTTTATTTTGCTTAGGAGCTGCCGTGTATATAGTGACGTTCTGCTTGCCACTGAGCCATTGCTGTTGTGTAAGTACAGGCACATGTGCTTTTCAAAAATGTTCCAATAATTTTTCCATGATATTCCTGACAATGGATATGTTGTGCTGAGCGAGATCAAACTGCATGCATGTTCAGAAACCACCTGGGGCTACACAGCCTTGATGTTTTTAAATCACAAAAACAAGGGAGCACCACTTGGTGGTTGTTATATTAAACAGAACTATATTTTTTAATTATAACTAAATAACAAAAATAGTTTGAGTAGGTTAAATGTAGATGCATTAAATTTCAGTAAGGACTCGTCTGTTCCAAAAATGGAGGCTGTCCTAGATACAGCTATGTCTTCGAGGCCTGTCAAGTGATTTGAAATTGTATTATAGTGTGGGATTAAGGTTGTTTTGTGTGGGTTTTGTTGATGAACAGATAAAATGCCACCATCAGCTCTTTCTTTTTTAGTTCTCTATTGAACAGTGGCTAAGGATAAATCAAACTCAAACAACTCTGAGGGTGAAAGTAGGCTTTGTAAAGCATTTTCTTTGTACTGTGGTAAACCTAAGCTGGGTTTTGCCATCTGGCTGCTGCATCAGAGAGCTGTTAGTTGCTGTTTTTCTTTCTGTGATTAGACAAATCTAAATCCAGTCATGTGAACAAAAGGTGATGCACTTGCTCTACTAAGATAGCATTTCATGGTTCAGAGTTCAAAATAACCAGTTTTTAATCTTATACTGGGCATTGGTGCAAATCCTTAGGTTATCCACTATCTCAAACAAGCTGATTTAGCTCATCTGCCTTTAGGGGTCACCTTCTTTTTAGTCCTGCTTTGTTCTCACTGGCTGCTTTTCTCAAGAGGCAGTTTAATGACTATGTAGCTATATAGTCTTAAGATTTAAAGAATCTTGAAAGTATACACCCAAATACTCTTGAATGCTTGCTGGTTTTTTAAAACATTGGGCATTTACTTTTGCTTTTGTCTCACCGGAATAGCTACAAACATAATGCAGACTCTACTCTAAATCTCCAAATGGTGGAGGTGCACTTGTCAGTCTCTGCTTTGCAATTGATTTATCCTTTAATGAACTGTAATCACAGTAAGGTTTGGATGGATTTGTAGTGCACTGCCCTTGTACGTTTATGAGTGTTTTTGTTTTTTTTAATGGGCAAAGTATATGGATCTGACCATGTGTCTGACTGTGCTTACTAAGTTTGCTGCCATTTTTATTTAATTTTCAGTTCAAGCGCAGGTGAGGAACACTGGAGACTGCATCAAAACATGTCCTACTTGAGCTGATGCCTTTCTGACACTTTCTAATGCTCCTGGTCAGAATATCAATGAGCTGCATGTGCTGCATATCCAGTCTGGCTCATGGGGAGCCCAACTGCATTCTGCAGGATCAGAAATGCAAGAGTAAATCCTTCTGATAGTTTTAGGTGACATAAACACAAAGGGCTTTTTGTGTACTGAGATTTTAGCTGGGAGCCTTGTGAGCCGCTGCTCTTAAGCTGGATGTTTACCTGATCCTCCCATTCTTATTACATACATGACTTATAAATGCAAAAACCAAGGTAGATCCCCATACTCTACCTCTAGATTCTCTCGCAAAATCCTCAGGCAGGTAAGGTGAGTTTGTCAAAGCTTTCTGCTGGCCCTCTTCCATGCCTTGGCTGAGACACAGTAGTGTTGGAATGCCTGCAGATTAAGCACTCTATCCCTGGCTCACTTGATTAAAAGTTCCATGGTCCAGAACCTCCTTCTCTCCCCTCCAAAATGTAAATGTCTCCCTTGTGTTCCCTACTGATGAACAAATATGGGAAGTAGTAGAAAAGGACTACACCCTGCATTTAGAGGGCCAGCCCCATCTTGTTAACCGTTACCACACATTGCTGCTGCAGGAGGACTCTGTAGTGATGCTTTTCTGCTTGAATGTCGGTGCGTTAACATTGCATTTCTCTTTTTTTCTTCTCCCCATTAGGTGATAGTGGATACCCCCACCAGCCCAGTCACCAGTGGCCTACCTTTATTTTTTGTGATTACAGTAACTGCTATCAAGCAGGTAAGATAAGTTCCTTATGAGAGTAAGTTTTGGTAACAGTCACTTTGTTGTGATATATTTTTTTTTAATTGCCATGTCCTTATTTTCACACAGTCTTTCATCACACTAAATCATTCTTCCTTTTCTGTATAGCACAGCCCCCCTGTCTTCATAACTGCCTTGGTGTGATTTTTGTATAAAGTACGTGCCTAATGCTCTCTTGGGTTTTGTATTAATGTGCTCTGCTGGTGAATTCTGATTGGGGTGAAGACGAAATAGCCTCTAGGGGAGTGTTAGCAAATGAAGAGAGAGAGAGTCTATTTCGGAGATACAAATTATCAAGGGGAGTATCTGTTTCTTTGACTCTATTGCTTCCCTTTCCCAGCTTTAGATGTATTGTTTTAAGATTGGCTTTTTAGTTAGACTACAGCTGCGGCTTTGAAATGCACAATAATTGGTGGATTTCCTTACAATAATATATGGGGTGCACTGATAACACATGTCCACGTTCATTCATGGTAGTGCTATTTTTTTCACACTGGTTTGTACTGTGGAGTTCTGTGAACAAGGCTCAGGCAGTTCCTCCACACATAAAGATGGTGAACGAGATGGTGAAGATAAGGTGTTACTGAAGCTTAAATAGGTCTTTTCCTCTCCGACTGTATACTTCCTGCCAGAAAGTTTGGAAAAATAATTTCAAACTGACTATTGAACTAAACTGAGTTCAGGGTGAAGGAGAGGGATGATCCTGTTAATGCAAACTGACTGATATGTTGACTGTGGCAAAGCAGTGGCAAAGCATTGGCAACAGAAAGTGACAATATAACACACCTAAAAGAATAACAAGAAGCCCATTAAGGACTAAATGATTCTCGATAACCTTATATAAAATGTTCATGTATTTAAGTGAAATTTTTGTTTAACAGAGACCAAGACTCCACATTTTTGGTTGTGTGAGATTATTTATATGGCAAATGCTTCATTAGTCAGTGTATTTTTGACTGAATAATAATATGGATAATAAGAATAAGAATCTTTGCATCACTAAACCAGACTTTATCCTCCTATTATCCTGTAATCCTGCTTTTTGGCTCAAACTCAGCCTTGGCACACATTCTGGTTTACCCCTCTATCCTCATCTCCTCCATCTCCATCACTATCTTAGAGACCTCATAAAGTCCACACTAGGTTTTGTGGCTCGTGCTGCTGCAGCCTTTGAAATGATCTTTTTACCTGACTCAGTATTATTTCATTTTATGCTGTTTCTCTGCACTGCTGGACAATCACCATCTCATTCTGCTGCTGTAAGCACTTCTATACGTAATGATGAAATGCTGGATGTGGAAATTTAATTGTATGCATGGACATTCATGTTTTATACTCTTCCATGAGAATGATGGATGCTGCTTATCTTCTGCTGGAACTTCTTCTACTATTAAGAAGCCGTAAAACATTCACAGCAAACCCCTCGGTTTGACAGCTAGTGCTGTACTGTGTGCCATTTTGTACTGACATCAGTTATAACTGTCAGTGTCCCATAGGTACAGATGTCACAGAAAAGGTTTCTACTTTTTGTTGTACTAAGCAATGCTATTCTGATTTTGATGTATTGCCACAGGGATATGAGGACTGGCTGCGGCACAAGGCTGACAATGAGGTGAATAAGTACCAAGTGACAGTGCTAGAAGACGGCCGGAGGATACAAAAAGAGAGTGAGAAGATCAAGGTATCTTATAGCAGCAGATGCATCCTAGCTTAAATCAAATGGAATAAATAATTCCTCCAATATATGAGCAGAGAAAAGCTGCTGGCAGCTATACAGGACTCTTTGGGATATATGCACAAGGGAGAACATAGTCTCCTGATCTGATTTGATGCTTAGGCAACTTGTAAAGGCAACTTATTTATCCAGTGCATTCTATTTTTAAAGACCTATAGTTAGCTGGCTCACTTTAAGTAGTTTTCAGGATTTAAAAAGGAACAAAAATTGTATTTGGTCATCTTTTAATTATTTCTTTAACCTTATTATGGTAGAGATCTGCTCGTACAGCTGACACCACTCAACATCCAGCTGTCAAAACCAAAGCTTTGTTATGCGTTGTTTATGCATTGCATAAAACATCTGTTCCCCGCACAGGAGCCAATATAAGCTTACTGCTAGCTACTGTTGCTAAAATAAACATTTAAAATACAGACATGTTTTTGTCACTGCTTGGCAGTCCAAACTTGAGCTCAAAGAAGATTGTGGATTGTTCTTGTTCCTCTTTTAGTATCCGGGTTTTTACACACTGATCACAACAACTTCATAGGGACCTGGCAGTCATATTTATTTAGTAGTCTTCTTAGTGGTAAAAGTAATTTAAAGTTGTTTGAACTTCTGCTATTCATCCTGTGCGTGATTCTTCCAAAAAGAGGGAGAAAGCACACCGTGTCTTCACAAATGGTCTTTGGTTGTGTTTCTCCAGGTAGGAGATGTTTTGGAGGTGGAGGAAGACGAGACCTTTCCCTGTGATTTAATATTGCTGCAGTCTAGCCGAGATGATGGCACATGTTTTGTTACCACAGCCAGTCTGGATGGAGAATCTAACCATAAAGTAAGATAAATGTACTACTCTTCAATCTTTTTGCATTGAAGAATTTGACTTAAAAGTAGTTACAGATGAAATTTGGAAGAAGCAGATCAAGTTATAGTTAATGTGCATTCATTTGATTAATATTAGGTAATAAGAAAGGAGGAGTGGATGTAGAAGAACATTCTTTTCTTTTCAGTAAAGAATGCATTTGCATTTGCACTTGCCTAGATATATGTTAAAATGATTGTGTAGTTATAATTATAATTAATAGGAATTTGAATTATTTTCTTTGATTGCTGGTCTTGCTTTAAAGAGATTTCACTTGTGTTTAGTTGCTCAAAAAATGTGTTCCTGCCTGTTTGGGCTCAAGTGTATTGGTGTTTTTTCCTTCTTAATTTTCCGTATTGTGTGTGAGTGAGAAGCAGTGGAAGATAAAGTGATCACTTGACCTAAGTTGGTCACAGCTCACACTCTTTCTGTCTGCCTCTTCTATTTGTCCAGACACACTACACAGTGCCAGACACAGAGAGAGATGTGGAATCTCTCAACGCCACCATTGAGTGTGAACAGCCACAGCCTGACCTTTACAAGTAGGCAATCATCATGTGGTCCCAACGGATTTACACTACAAGCATGTGGTGCCTGTGGTCTGTTGAGCAGTGGATTAACTTAATGCCAGATAAAAAATAAAACAAAAAATGTCTGCAATGACTCTGATATTAACATGCAGATTGTTAAAAAAAAAACATTTCGGCAAGCCATAGTGCATTTATGGGATAATGAAAGTCGTCCTAACTTGATCTTTCCAAGACTAACTTAATTCGTCTTGGAAAACAGTGAAACTGTTATAATTTAATCATACCTGAAGATGAAGGTGTGAATATTCTGAGCCAATAAAAATGACAGTATGGCTGACTGAAAGTATTAAGCAGTTCTCTAAACTTCCAGATTTTAAGGTCAATGAACTCTGAAAAGATTCAGATACCTCAAGTTCACAATATTTGCTCACAGATCACTTCATCTGTTTGAACATATGTGGTTTTATTCCAGGTTTGTCGGTCGTATGCACATCTACAAAAACAATGAGGAGCCTTTGCTGAGGTGAGAGCACTCGTGCCCAACCTGCTCTGCATACTTTAAAGTGAAAACAAAATCAAAACAGTTGTTCATTTGTTTCCCTTTACATCACCAGCAAATCATTATTTTATTGATCCTTTATAGCAGACAAGCATTAAAATAAAAACAGACTGGCAGGGATTTAGCCACTGCTTCCAAAGCACTCCCACAGGCATTTATCATTGACTGCTTTGTAATGACCATATAAACAAATGCCAGTGTCCTTCTCAAGAACACTGGAACTGGTGTGAGCCCAGACTGCAGGCATACTGTGTGCTGTCACTGCGTATATTAGAGTGGATGCCAGCTTCCCTGCCAGGTTTCCATTTAGAGGATAGAGGAGTGTGGATTGCACAGCAACTGTATGACTAAATAGGTGGCTCTACTGATGTGATTGTGCAGGTCACTGGGCCCAGAAAACCTCCTGCTGAAAGGAGCAACTTTAAAGAACACTCAAAGCATCTATGGTAAGTCAGTAATGACTTTTTTTATCAATAACATATTAAAGATGGCTCGATATCTAAAAGGCTGATGTCTTTTCTTATTTTCTTTTTTAAGGTGTTGCAGTTTACACCGGCATGGAGACAAAGATGGCTCTTAACTACCAAGGAAAATCTCAGAAACGCTCCGTTGTGGAAAAGTAAGTTTACAGGGAAAAACAATATGTACAAAACAAGTCTAAAAAGATACCTTTGATACTCACTAATTTGAGTTCTTATGTCTTCAGGTCTATCAACGCCTTCCTTCTGGTTTACCTTTGCATATTGGTGAGCAAGGCCTTTGTGTGTACTACACTTAAGTATGTATGGCAGAGCAAGCCTGGACAGGATGAGCCTTGGTACAACGAGAAAACTCTGAAAGAAAAGGAAACCAATCTGGTGAGTTTACATTTTAGAAAACTAATGAAAACAAACCTTATTTATTATTTTTAAAAAAAGGAAAAAAAGAGAAACGATTTAAATAAAATGTGTCTAAAGCAGAACTAGAAGAACAGCTGTTTCAAGAAAAATGGCTAATATTGCTTGTTAGATAAGTTTCAGCGTACTGTTATTGTGTACCACATACATAGCAGAGGCCTATGTTAATTCAGTAGTAATTATTATCCTTAAAGGGTTGTAGTTAATGCTGAGGGAACTCTATCCATAGTGTTAAAGCTCTTATAAAATTAGCAAAATGGCTGCTGTTGCCATATGATGTGGTCCATTTCATGTCATCTGTTAACCTTCTGCTTTAGCCTGCATTGAACATTGTGACTGCCACTATTTCCTCATTTTTGTTGCAAGTCTAAACAGTGACTTCTAGGACTACAGAATGGTTGCTTAGAATTGCTTAAGTTATGGAGAAAAATGATGCAAACTGCAACTCACTCTCTCTCTTTCTCTCTCTCTCTCTCTCTTTGTATATATGTAAATATATTATGTGCCTCTTTTTCTTTCTTTTTTTCTTTTTTTTTTTAAACCAACAGTACCTTAACATGTTCACCGACTTCCTGTCCTTCATGGTGCTCTTCAACTTCATCATTCCAGTGTCCATGTATGTGACTGTTGAAATGCAAAAGTTTTTGGGATCGTTTTTCATATCCTGGGATAAAGATTTCTTTGACGATGAAATTGAGGAGGGGGCACTGGTCAACACTTCGGACCTAAATGAAGAGCTGGGACAGGTCAGAAATATCTCTCATTATGCTTTCTGTAAACTCTGCATTTCTGTGTCCAAAAAATCAACTTTTAATATGTTAACGAATTTCCTCTATTGTTTATAAAAACTCTGAAGCTTTTCCTGAACATTTCATCCACAGTATCTACAAACAATGTCCAGATATAATCTGTAGAAGAATCACTAGCACTATGATGTAGTTTTCCATCCAAACAAGTCTATATTTTATACTGAATTTAGTGTAGTTTAAAAAGCAAAAACTTCTACCTGAGACCAATGTAAGTGCTACTTTAAAATGAATTCTCCTTGTTTCATTTTTATTATGGGACTGCTGAATTAAACAGTGCTGCCATAGATCAGTCACACTTGGTTTGCCAGATGATTATTTGAGTTAAAGGTGATGCTCCGTTAAACTGATTAAGGCAGTGTAATTTCCTCCTGGAAGTAATTGCATAGTATTATCGTTGGAGGCTTCTAAATGAGAAACTGAATTTTTATGGTTTTGGAAGTGTGTGTGTCATTTCTACTTTCATGTTGCCTGTAGGTGGAGTACGTCTTCACAGACAAGACAGGGACCCTAACTCAGAATAACATGGAGTTCATAGAGTGCTGCATTGATGGCCACCAATACAAGTACAGGGATGCGAGCTCGGAAGTGGACGGATTCTGCGTTACAGATGGACCTATGAACACAGTACAACAGAAAGCTGGCAGGGTGAGTGTTGTGGTGTCCCGCCATCTGTTGTAAAAGTCATACAAGGATTAACATATGGCCATTACATAGCTCGTCGCCCAGAAAGACCCTTTATTGGTCACCCTGGTACATTTCTCCTTGACATGTCGACATATGTGGTATAACATAGCGGAGGGAAGGAGCTGCATGCTCCTGACGTGAGTACTTGATACCACTTCACAGACTATTGCACTTAATTACTTGTGCTGATAAGGGGTCAGTTTGGTTGTAAATTCTAGGCTTTATCCAAACTCCAGCTACTGTATAGCTCCTTGTTTTGTTGTTAATTATTAAGTAAAAAAAAATATTGTTTATGAATGAATTTTCAACTTGTAAAGTCCTACATGTAGCTTATTTTACAGTATTAAGCCACATTTATGTAATTTTCTTAGGAAAGGGAAGAGCTGTTTCTGCGTGCTCTGTGCCTGTGCCACACAGTCCAGGTAAAGGAGTCTACAGAGCAGGGTCATGGTCAAGAGGATGGACGGATAGACCAGGTGGATGGATTAATGGTAGATGGAGATGTGGTCCCTCCACTGCAGGAGCAGAGGGGCTTTATAGCCTCCTCACCTGATGAGATTGCTTTGGTCCAGGGTGCAATGAGGTAAGAGTTTGGGTGTTATGACTCAGTGTGTTCAGGTGGCTATTTGACAAGCACACAGTTGGAATTGATCATTCCAACACAGAATCTAAGGAAAATGTACCTGGTATAATTTCATTATAATATTTATTGAGAACATAAACGCCATTTGTGTTTTGATTTCAATCTCCAGGTACGGCTTCACATTTCTTGGCCTCGAAAGTAGAACTATGAAAATTCTTAACAGGACAAATGACATTGAAATGTAAGTTAGTAATTTCTGGAATGTCTTCTTTTTTAAAATCTCAGTTATTGTTTGTATTTAAATTACATCTTTTATTTCCTCTGCGTAAATCCTATAGGTATGAATTGCTTCATGTGTTGAACTTTGACCCAGTCAGAAGGCGAATGAGTGTAATAGTCAGATCCATATCAGGTGAGCTTAAGGTTACTGTTAGTGTTATTGGAATGCTAATAATGTGGTGTTGGCCAGCACATACCAGATGCTGGGTATCTGTATAATAGTGTGTTTTTCGTGCCCAGGTGAAACACTGCTTTTTTGTAAGGGAGCCGACTCCTCAATCTTCCCCCGAGTCAGACAGGAGGAAGTTGAAAACATACGCATGCATGTGGAGCGTAATGCAACAGTACGTGGTGGAAAGCATCTTGTCTTCCCAAATTTCCAACTGTTGGGATGATTTCATTGCATAACATTTTGTCTTTTATAACATCAGCTGCTATTTTACTGTTTAGGATGGTTACCGAACACTGTGTGTGGCCTACAAACATCTTACCGCTGAGGAGTATGACCAGGTAGATTCAGGATTAAGGGAAGCTAGACTGGCTCTGCAGGACAGAGAGGAGAAGCTCATGGCTGTTTACAACCAAGTGGAGACTGGAATGAATCTAATTGGAGCTACTGCTGTTGAAGATCGGTGGGTGCTCACACTAAATATATAACTGTGCTGCTCTTAACCATGAAAGTGCTCTGTTGAAACCCCAAAAAGTTGATTGTGTTCATCTGGACGTAGCGTTTTCAGTGGGAGAAACGTTTTTGTGTTGATAGCTGCTGAATATCCTTATATCTGCATACTCATGCTGTTCTTCCCCCTTAATAAACATGAGTGCCAAAATGTTGAGAGAGAGAAATCCCAGAATACACAATAATATTAATATGGAAACCAAAAGCTGACTAGTTTGGTATCTGCTAAAAGTCCTTCTTTTCAGAGCTTTTTAATTTAGGCTCACGCTGCCATCTTGTGGTTAAGTTGTGATCTACAATCAAAGATTCCAGGTTTTAAAAATAGACCGCATGAATTACAACAGTTTAAGTCTAAAATACATGCATTGAGTATAGCAAAGGAAGTAAACATATTCCTGAATCACCATTTAATATATAAGGACCACGCCATCCCAAACCTTTATGACATGACATGACATTCGTGAATTTAGCTTAGTTTTATGTGTATCAATATAAACTGTACATAATTGTAGGTATTCTTGCTGCTAATAGTCATAAAGATTCTTTTCTATTCATTATTCCACAGTCTTCAAGAGGAGGCAGCAGAGACTATGGAGGCTCTGCAGGGAGCAGGCATTAAAGTGTGGGTCTTAACAGGAGACAAGATGGAGACGGCCAAGTCCACCTGCTATGCTTGCAGATTGTTCAAGAGGAACACAGAACTGTTGGAGCTAACAGTGCGTACTCTAGAGTCTCCAGGAAAGAGGCGTGAGGACCGACTGCATGACCTCTTGCTCGAGTACCACAAGAAGACTGTACAGGATGCACCACCAGCAATGGCACGCGTTGCCAGGTTGGCACCTTAGCTTACACAAGCCTGTGTACTATGTGCTGACATTATTCTGACATTTCTTTTGATAGTGGCTTTTATTAGGGGGTTGGGGGCAATAATTTAACCAAAAATAACATTAGTAACAATTAAATCAATTCTTCTACTCTGTATTTTTAGGAATTGGTCCAGCCAGGATTATGGTTTTATTGTAGATGGAGCCACTCTGTCGATGGTGCTCAACTCATCCTCTGAAAACAACTTGCATAACTATAAGGACCTATTTCTGCAGATTTGTCAAAACTGCACATCTGTGCTCTGCTGCCGCATGGCTCCCTTACAAAAGGCACAGGTCAGAACACTGATTTAATAAGTGGAGAAATTTTTGTTAAAAAGTGAAAGGTGAGGCATTTCTGAGTTTATTCAGCTGTTGTGCCTCTGTATCAATCTATCTGCAGATTGTTAAAATGGTGAAGAACTCCAAAGGCAGCCCAATCACCCTTTCTATTGGAGATGGAGCCAATGATGTCAGCATGATTTTGGAAGCTCATGTTGGCATTGGTAAGAAATGTCATGCTGAAGCTGATTTAGCTATCTTTAATTACTCTTCTGTGTGTAGTGGAGTGCAGAAGTGTGTAATTTGTTTTGGCCTTGGTGTTTCAGGCATTAAGGGAAAAGAGGGTCGACAGGCGGTGAGGAACAGTGATTATGCCATCCCCAAACTCAAGCACCTCAAGAAACTTTTGTTGGCACATGGACATCTCTACTATGTTCGCATTGCACACCTGGTGCAGTATTTCTTTTATAAGGTAAGTGGAGATTCTGTATCCAGCCAGCTAGGAGCACCCACTGGAGCCTGACAGATATATTAGTTGACTGATATTGTCAGCCAATATCAGCTTTGTGTTTTGTGGTGTACATGACAGTAAACTTCTTGAATCTTTTTGCCGATATGTCAGTATCAGCATAACATGACCATGTTATGGGTGTCAATGTTTTCTACCAGTTGCACTCTGTAACTTCCCTTTAATGAAAACACATGTTTGGAATGCTGCAAACACAACCATCAGGTGATCAGAGTGTAAATGACTAATCCATGACTTGATATGGAAATAAAACAAATTTATTTTTAACCTGCATGGTTATAATATGTCAGATAAAAAAAAAAAAGGTTTGGGAAATCTGTGGCTGTTTCGTGTACCCGAAAGAAAAGAAATATCAGCCCATATATTGGCTTTTTAAATTGGCAAATATCAGTGTCAGTCTTACAAATCCTATATTGGTCAACATCTAGTACCCACCAAAAGTCATTTGGTATCTTAACATTGGTGCAGTGGTTAGCACTGTCACCTCACAACAAGAAGATCCTGGGTTTGGATCCACTGGCTGACTGGGGTCTTTCTGTGTGGGGTTGGCGTGTTCTCCCTGCTTGTGCGTGGCCTCTCACAGTATACATTGGCTTTCACACATCTAAATTGGCAGGTGTGAACGTGAGCATGAGTGATTGTCTCTCTGTGTCAGCCTTGCCATAGACCAGGGGTCTCAAACTCCAGTCCTCAGGGGCTGGTGTCCTGAAACTTTTCCATGTGTCCCTGTTGCAACACACCTGAATAAAATTAGGTCCTTAGCAAGAGTATAGAACTTGACTGCATACTGAGGTGGCAACCCCTAACCCTACTCAAGTAAATTTAACTAAATGTAAGTGTTTGGAAAAATGCACTTCTAAAAGTACTTTTATTGCACCATGTTCATTCTCTCATGAGCTGCTGTCACATGAATCAAATGGCTGAACTGCCACCTCAGCATGCAGTCAAGTTCTATGGAGTCTTGCTAATGACCTACAAATTGTATTCAGGTGTGTTGCAACAGGGACACATGGAAAAGTTTCAGGACAGCAGCCCTTGAGGACTGGAGTTTGAGACCCCTGCCATAGGCTGACAACCTCTAGCTCCACCACAATCCTGAATCCTGGATAAGCAGAAGGAAATGGATGGATACACGCGTGCTCATACACACATATAGTATTATATGTGTGAGGGAGAGAGATTTGACTTGAATTAACAAGCTAAACTGATTTTTAAGTTGAACTCTGTATGAACCTGTTTTCATTCTGTTCGCCTGCAGAATCTTTGCTTCATCTTACCACAGTTTTTGTACCAGTTCTTCTGCGGCTATTCCCAGCAAGTAAGTATATCTAATTGAGGTTCAAAGACATTCTGAACATGAAAGGAAGTAGTGTTCCCTAAAACCACATCTCTGTGTGCTCCTGAATGCTCAGCTCTTGTCCTCACAATCCCCTTTCCTCACTGTCCCTGGGATGTATGCACTCTGTTATTGTCATACAATATAAATAGGCAAAACTTTAAAACTCACACCGGTCATGTTGCGCCACCATGAATACACCATTACACAGTATGGATATTTTGTAATCCTGGTGGCATTTGTGTCTGTTTTCCTAGTCTTAGAAAAAAAATACTAAAATATGAGAAAATCTTATGGAAATACTTTGGAGCACATGGATTAATTTAATTATTAAAAATCTATGATCTATAAATCTGTCATCCTTTTTAAGATCACTGAGTGATTATGTTTTTGTGTGTCTGTGTGAAAGGTGAGGGTGTTTTTCTTTCTTTTCTTTTCTTTTGGTTCCCCCATCATGCCACTGGTCTCTGATATAGATCTTTCACAAGCACATGAAAGATGTATATAAGCTTGCTCATGACGTGCTCTGTGCTCAAGTTATGGTGGTGTGTATGAGTTGTCCTCTCCGTGATATTAACCCCTCCTCCTCCTTACCAACCCTTCCCTCGTCAACCTTTCCTCCTGCTCCCATCCTCCCCAGCCCCTGTATGATGCGGCCTATCTGACGATGTACAACATCTGCTTCACCTCTATGCCCATCCTGGCTTACAGTCTTTTCGAACAACACATTTCCATTGAGATGCTCCTGGAAAATGCTACCCTCTACAGGTAAACTGTGTTATAACAGTAGATGTGCTTTGTTATGTTCTGTGCTTTCATCAAAAATCCCACATTAATAGAAACTAGAAGATTCTTTTCTTATGTTTTAAATCTAGGCTTGGATCACTGTTTTAAGAATTGGTAACACTATTCACAGACCAATGTGTTTATTTTGAATTTAGGTACAAAATTCTATTGTTTACTTATACTGTTGTGACTTATACTGTGTGAGGATTTGGGGGTTTGAACCGTCATGATTCTGTGCTTGATTTAATTATTAATTTTATAGTAATTATGTTTGATTTAAAGGTTATGATTATTCTATATTAATTTCATATTAATCAAAATGTCATACAATCATAGAGTACAGAGAGGCCCTGCATATTAAAGGCATCAGTCTCTGTGTCCTTCAAGGGTGATGAGAAGTGTAACCTTTTACCCAGTTTTGCTCACAGAATGGTAGATATCGGGACCGGTTTCAGCTAGTATAGTTTGGGAGACGGTGAGTCTAGCCTGGGAAGCTACTGGGAGGATGATGTTTAGGCTGAGAATTAGATAAGCTGGTAATAAAACTGTTTGTGAGTGACCACCATTTTGAGATCTGTGACGACGTGGCTGTTGAACACATCTCCCTTCATGAAG
>VVHJ01018059.1:3125-17452 GCA_015107715.1 Tylochromis polylepis
CTTTTTTTTCCCTTCCCCCCCCCCCCCCCCCCCTCCCCTCGACATCTCAACTCTCTGCACACCTCCTCATTCCCTCTTCTTTATGCATCTCTCTCTTCCTTCTTCTCCTGGTTGCTTGGCAGATAATGTTGGCATTTCGCTAAGCAATTGTTGACAGTATTATGGCACAATTTCAGTAGGATATTTATGTGCTCTCTTATCTAAGTCTGTGAATAAACCAGCCAAACGGTGAGCTAGCAGCATGATAGCCAGCTAAACAGAGCAGTCAGCCTTTCAGCTTTGCAGCCGCTCCACTGAACTACAGGGAAAACCTGATCACCTTGAGCTCATCAAATGTAACCCACACATACACACTGGAGTACACACACAGTGCACATCTGACTCTGTACTGATACAATGACCCTTGTAATTATGCTGAACCGTCTCTCTCTTTCTTTCTCTTTTTTTAATTTCATCCTCCTTCTCCCGTCTCCAGTGTTCACACCATGTGCGACACTCACAAACACATCCATCTGCAGTCTTCAGATCCTGTTTCCTTCTTTCCTAACTACTTGGCTCACTGCCTGAACACACCTCTCTTCTTCAATTTGAATTGATTTTGTTGCTGTGTCTGAATCACAGTAACATTTAGGTTACTGTGAGCCTTGCCTTGCCTTGGTCATTCTTAAATTGCTACTGTCCACAATGCGTTGAGGTTTGCAATAAAGAACTGTACTTATAGATTTATAACAAGCAGATTAAAAATGCTATGAGGTGAGAGCTAACTGAAGCAAGGTAAAAATGAAACCGACATATGAAGACTGCCAAGTAGTGGAGGAAGTACAGGAAATGGATCCCTATTATTTTATTAGAGGGAGCAAATATGGTCTTGCTGACCCAATTTTTGTATTCAAATGTTTCATTGTACAGTCTATGCAGTCACGTGATTATATTTCAACAGCCTACTTCAATGAGCATTTCACTGCTTTCAGTAACTGATAAAAGCAAAACAAAAATGCACACGCACGCACGCACGCACGCACGCACGCACGCACACACAAACACTTGTCAAGTTTGACACACTTGACTCTGGCTACACTGTTGCCAAAATGCTGTGCTAAGTTGTGAGTCAGAGCTATCGTAAGCTTTGACAGCTCACCGAGTAAATGTGAAGATGGAATGTTTCGTGTGTACCGCACCTTTTAGGGGGCTGCCAACTCTCATGCACAGAACTTAAATCTCATGCAACTAAAACTTTCCATATGCCGTCGCACAACATGCCCATTTTCACATGCAGCAAGAAGCCATATTCATAACCAGTGACATGTCAGCTAAGACAGGATGACCCATGAGTCATCCTATCTTAGAAACCTTAGAAGCAACTTCCTGCTTCAATCGGTCACCAGCCAATTACAGAATGACTGACAACCGTTAATTAACAATTAAGCCGAACCCTGCATTTCATTGGGAAAGCTGGAATACCTTGAGATAACCAAGACAAACATGGGGAGAAAAATGAAAACTCCACACAGAAAGGCTCCAGCATGGATTTAAACCTATGATTTCCTTGTTGTAAGGCAACAGTGCCAACCACTGCACCGCGATGCTGGCCTTACTGATCAAAATCATAATGTGATTTGCTTTGGAGGTAACTGACAACCATTTCAGCCTTGTTTTTTTAAAAAAAAAAATACATATCATATAACATCAATTTGCATGCCAAGAAAATATAACTTTTTGGTTTTCAACCATTGCTAATTGCTGCCATAACTGCATCTATCACCCTATGCCTGAAAAATATCTTTCTTTAGGCATAGGACCTGCATCTCTGTACCATCTCCCACAATTGCGTCTCACTTAATGTGTTTAATGTACTTTTGTGTTCAGTAAACACTTGCTTATTTCAGGCTGTTTGTTAAAAAGCATCTCTTTTTCCATCTCATCGCAGACATCAAACGTCTGTGGAAACCCTTGGGTTCTTTGCATACTAAAAACCTTAACAAGGTATAAAGCCAAGGGAGGGGTCTTGATAAACACCCCTTTGATGTCTGTGTGCTTAAGTTCACTAAGGCAGCATTATAACGTTCTACATTTTTATGAGGTTTGTTGTGTGAAAATGAATACAGCTCGTGAGTTTCTCTCAACTCGCACACTTAAGCTTGCTTTTCCCTCTCCATTACGCTTTGTTCTCTTAACTTCTCATTACTATCTACAATCAAAGAACGACAGACGTAAGAGCTCTTTGATTTACCATAAACAGTGTGTTTTATTGCTGCCGAACTGAACAGCCCAAAGATCAGAGATCTTCTGGTTTCAGGCTGCTGTGTGCTTTATTGCAGACTGAAGCACAGAATCTTGCTGCTTTTATGTGCACTGTTTAGCATGTATTTCGAATCCAATAAAGATAATACTTTTTCAATCAAATGGTTATTAAAAAATAACATCATTTCTTTAGTTAATTTAATGAATTTTTAATTGCAAGTTTGCTCTTTAACTTGTTGTATTTTTTACTTTTTCTGTTTATTCAACTCTTCTGCTTCAGTCAGTTGAGTAGATGTCAGCTAAAATTGATGTATGCTTGAATGGCACGGCACAAGTGCAGCATCTTATTTTAAGGCTTCTGTAAAAAGAAGTCAAAATCAAAACGCTGAAAATTAAGGTATTTATTCTGCTTTTGCTTTGTTAATTGCATTTTGAGTTTCCAAACAAATATTTTCTTTTTTCAGGATTAAACCAAGGGGATGTTTTGCTGTCTTTTTTTTTTGCCAAATACTGTAACGTCTTTGCCGTCTTCTCTGTACATCAGTGCTTTGCTTTAAATATTCATAAAACTGCAGCAGTGACTTTGTCACAGCTGATTTATGCCGACGGTCTGAATTCACAACATGCAGATATTTATTCATCCTTTAAATGTCTTCATTTGTTTTTGTACTTCTGAATGTGCACATTCACTTGAAATGTTTGCCATCTGTTGGCAAAGCTTCCCCTTAAAGGATAATAGAATTTGAAAGATGCAACATAAATCAGGGCAAGCAGCACAACCCTTCTATATCTTTCCAAAGTACTTTGAAATTATTTATTTAGAATTCAAACTGTAATTTGTAATATATAAACGTCCACCTGAAATGGCCATTTTAGGTATCGGCATCTATATATGGGCAAAGACAACATACCTGCTGGCCAAAATAGGTGATAGGACACCGCTCTGAATGATTACATAATCCTCTTTTGTTATTTTTTTTTGCCATAGGGCTAATTATTCAACATGATTGTGGTCTTTTCGTTCAGCTGTGTTGTCATTTCAGCTTTATATGTAAATCACAAAAGACACATTTGTGGGAAATGCCAGTGCTTGCATATTATGAAGTGGAAAGTTTTAACTTTCCTTTTTCCCTGATTCATTTCCACATTACTTTAAAAGGTTCATATTTGTAAACAGAATATGAGAAGGGAATGTGTACCATAGCTGTTTACTCTTCTTATGTTTCTTTGTTTTTTTTATTTGCAGTTGTTTCATTCTTTTACCTCTCAGTTTTTCTCCAATAACTCAGAACTGTAAATCTTAGTCTATTTCCCTTGTTCCTCATTCAGCAATCTTTCTTTTTCTGTTTTTCTTTTCCTCTGTGATGGTCCCTGCTGTCTGTTCCTCTCTCATCTCTGCCTCCCTTTCTCCTCCCCTGCGTTCTGCTCTGGTGTCCAGGGCCCCGAGGGCGGATTTAGTTAGAAATAGTGTGAGAATGACAGCGAGCATGAAGAGGAGAAAGGCAAGAGGAAGAGATCAACAGATAGCCATAACTTAGTGTCTTGTCAAGCTTGTGACGCTGATCCAGTACAGAATCTGATCCAGTGTCATCCATTATTCTTCACCATGAGAGACCAGAATAATAAGTTGGCTTGCAATGGATATATTCTCTGCATCCCACAGGACTCTGGTTGCAGGACCCCAGCGTCATTATTCTTCAGTCTTACCATAAGTAAAAAGTCAATTCCACAGTTTTGTTGTACATGCACAATGGCAATAAAGGGCTATTTTATTCTATTCTATTCTATTTAATCAACCCAGTGGAGTATTTTGTTTAAGTTTAGGAAAAGATTGTCTTACAGATAAATTTACACAATTTACACATTTATGACTTTCCAAAAAAATCGAGCACAGTTGCAGTCTTGGCACATAAATCTACACCAGGCCACATAACAGCTCAGCTGATACTCTATAAAAGTGGAATTCAGACAGGGTGCTTTTTTCATTGTCATTTATATTGTGGCGCATTCATCGTGAACTTTTTCTGGCTTTTGAAATGAGACATGTCACAAAAATTTGACAGCCACTTGGTTCTCAAATCCTGATCACGATATAGGATAAGGACCATGTGTATGTTTTTTATGATATGATGTGTGTGGCATTTTATTTTTCTTCACATAACCATGTTTCAAGAGACCTTTTTGTTTTCTCAGCTGGTCAGAGAAGACTGATATACTGTGCGCATATACAGATACCCATGTGTGCACACATTCTGCACGCTAATTATCATATATAATATGGTCATTGTCATATTCCTAATTTGCACCGAAATGGTGAAAGACAACAAAAGGGATGTCAGGGACACAAAACAGCATTCCATAGCAGGGTCATAAATCTCCTGTCCTTATTGCCCCCCACCACTCAACTCCTTTCCCAACACACACACACACACACAGACTAGCCTGCACGCACATGTCTGTCAGATGTGCACTGCGGTAATTAGGTCTTTCAGGTTATGATAATGTTTGTACTATTTTCTGGTTCATCTCCTCACTGGTGCACAGAATGCCATTAATCACACCAGTCCAAATCACATGCTGAATCCAGAGCAGACTTCCAGTGTGTATATGAGTTTGTGCATGCCTCATTTGATAGTGTGTGTTTCTGTGTCTATACTGACAGAGGTGTGATATATGGCGAGACAGGGAAAGAGCCCAAAAACTACGAGGGGGGCGAAAAATAGAGAAGTAATGAAGGCATTTTAATAATGTGCACCAGACAGACCTCCGCCCAGCTCTGTCTTTAATCTGTTTTTCTTTTCTCTTGTTGTTCTCTTCCTCTCTTACTTTCCATTGCTCTCTCATTGTTTTGTTGGTACCTTGCAGAGGATTTATACTTCTGTGTTAAATCTAACCACAAACCCATCTGAAACCCTATGACATAACCTATCATGCCCAAGTATCCTTGAGGTGTCCCTGAGCAAAAGCCAGAATCCCGGTCTGTCACCCTAGGAAAGCTCATCCCAGACTCTCACTTGTCTACAGAGGCAGGCGAAAATAGAGATTTCCCTCAAAGTGTCAAAGTAAAATTTCTTGAAATTTATACCACAGTGCTAACTCTGGCTAATCCTTCTTTATCACCCAAGACCAAAATCACATATGTTCATGGAATAAACCAGTTAAACCCCAAATCTCACATGCATGCAAAAACACTAATACAGTAATCCTGATTAAATTTAGTTGCACTTTCTTAGCATGGAGTTTTAGTAGCACATCATGTAACTTGTTAGTCAGCGCAACCTTTCAAGCATAACACAAGCATACAGAGTTTTATGTAGGATGAAGAGTGTTGCATAAAACACCTTTTAAAGCCCCAAGGACTCAGAGACACACAATAAAACTTTGAAATTCAAAAATGATATGTATATTTATCTGTCTGCACTTAGATCCGTAAGTTTGGTTGTTTTTTTTTTACAGTAGTCCATTGTGTCTTTTCAATGGCACAGTCAAGTCAAGTGCATACATTCAGCTGTACTTCAAGAGGTTGAACAAAAGTATTGAATTAACTGTTACTATTTATTGAAAACTCTGCATTTTTCAGGTTCATTAAATAGTGTTGAGGATATTGTTCATCATACCAACAACATTATAGCAGTGTTCATTATTTTCTTTTCTTGTTTAGTCTCTAGTGTACTCATTTGTATAAAGAATGGGGAGAGTAAAGCGGGAATACGGCAAGTGTACACAGAGATCAATAACTGGGGGGGGGGCATCTTCAAGGACGCAAGATCACAACCGGTCACTTTTTTCCTCTCTCTTTTGTTTCTCTTACATTGGATGGCTCTGCCACCTTTCATTTCTTATTTTCTTCCTCCTACTCCAACTTTACTCCTTTGCTCTTTAGCTCTGTTAGCTTGCACCCCCACACATCACAAAGGCACAGTGCATACAAGCTGATGACATGTAGACATGATGTTGCCCACGAAATATGCTCGGTGTTTCAAAGGAAACATTAAAAAAAATTTAGATTTTCCGTGTATTCCTGTTATGTATGTGTGTGAGAGAGAGAGAGAGAAAGAGAGAAGGAGAAGAGAGGTTAAGGAGGAATAAAATGATATATCATCCTGTTAAACTGACCTCAGACTGTGGCTGAGAAAATGTCACCATATTTTCTTTCTACACAATGCACTATGGCCTTGTGAGGCACCTGTTATAACAAGAATGCATCTTTGTGGTCTTGTTTTTAAAAGTAATTAAACTCATACAAACATTACCCCCCGAAATCCTGTTTGTAATTTATTTAAAGAAAATAAAAAAGAACAAATTCAGACTGAGTGTAGTGATTTGCTGTAATGTAAGGTAATGAAAGTCAATATTTGGTATTATCGTCTTTATTCTTCAACACAGTCGGAACTCTTAGGTAAGCTTTCTTTTAATTTTTTTCTTTAAGCTGTCTTCAGGAATAGGTCTTCAGGCTTCTTAAAAGACATTCAAAGCTCATCTTTGGATGCTAGTTGCCTTTTGTTATGGTCTCTGTCAAGAATCCTACATTGCTTCAATAATGTTGATGCCCGGGCTCTGGGGAGGCCAATCCACGACTGATAATGTTCCATTGTGTGTTTTTTCTGTCCATATATGCTTTTACTACTATAGCATACAAAGTGCCCGATACACATGATGTTGCAAGACAAAATGGTGTTTATTGGCAATAGTTCAAACACTTTTGCTTTGCACAGCTATTCAGCTGCCTCCTTCAGATTTCCACACCACACAGCTCTCCCGTCAGCTCTCGGCATCCTACTGAAATAAGGAAGGCATGACCAGGTGATGGAGAATAGCGTTGTGAATCAGCCTCCCCTGACACCACACCCTGAACCCACTGCTCCACCACTCCCCTGCAATTGAAACACAAACCACAACCCCGCCACAACTGCACTGAGACTGTATTTGGGATCACTGTCATGCTCAAAACTGAAGTAGATGGCATTCAGATGCTTTCCAGATGATACTGCACGGTGGATCAAAATCTGCCAGTACATTTCTGTATTCATAATTCCATCAACTCTGACATGATTGCCAACACCACTGGTTGAAATGCAGCCCTAAACCATGATAGGGCCTCCACCATATTTTAGAGATGCTAGCAGAGGACACTCACTGCTGTACTTCTCACCTGACCCCTTCTCTACATACTGATGATGATTTGAACCACAAATTTATGTTTGGATTCATCACTCCACAATACCTCCTGCCACTAATTTTCAGTCCAGGCCTTGTGTAGTTTATATTACATACCTCAGCCTCTTCTTGTTGCTTCCATTCCTTAAGAATGGCTTCTCGACAGCCACTCATCCACTGAGACCAGGCTTCTCCAGAGAGTAGATGGCTCAGCTGAGAGGCCAGATGCATCTTTCAGGTCCTGTGTCAGGTCCTGTGTCAGGTCTTTGCAGTATTTTCTTTGCAATTTTTTTTTTTTTTTTAACGTCATGACTTTCAGATGATGTTTATCTGTTGTACTGTACTACGACTTCTACTTTTTAAAACATTTTTTATAAGGATCAAGAGAGACTTGAGAACTCATGCTTGAAAAAAATACAAGAAAGTCTGGCTGCTAATGATGGCAAAATGTAAAGAAATGATGACTGAAATGACACTTTTGTAAAGTAATGTCCTTCATTACTTTTTTGGTAAAAGAAGATGAACCATAATACTGTAAACCTTGAAAGAAGTTTTCATCCAACAGGCTACCATATTGACCAATGACCTTGATCAAAGAACACCTTTTTTAGATTGCTTTATTTTGTTTTTTGTCTTGATTGTACAAAATTTTGTTTCTGATCGGTCTAATGGATAATGTTTTAATCCACCTTGCCTTCCTTTATTACTTTTCATTGCGTTGATCTTGCCTTAAAGAAGAAACCCTTAGAGAAACCTTTTGTCGCGTTTGTGTCCTGATAATGCAGAAAAACGTTTTAGGCTAAAATACTGTTCAAAAGCTTTAGTGGAACTTAATTATAATATACACCTTTGAACATGCACACTGTCAAAACGGCAGTAATAAAAGTCCAAAGCATTTCTGCACATTTGATTGATTAAAATTTGTTTGACAGCACACCATATAGCAGCATATAGTTTTCACCTGCCAGCTCTCTGAAAACATTAGTATTGGCTCACTCAGCTGTAGTCCATTACCTTTGAGCTTACAAGGCTGAAACACTTAAAACCCATTCATCAGCTCTCTGACAGGGCAAACTGCTGCAAACAGATTCAGTCATGCATTGAATCCTCTCCGTTAGCCCCACACAACATTTCAACTTCTGACCTCAACGTCCACCTGCACAGAGGCTCTTTCATCATACAACACATCTTCTTTATGACTCACACACTCTCCCACTTTCTCTCCCATGCACACATGCAGTGTGTGTGTGGGCACACGCATATACACACACAAGCACACGAAATGTACACACAGTTGAAAGCATCATCCCCTTTGGCCTTTTGACCCCAGTTAACTAACTAACCTCTTGTTATTTCCCCTGTTCATTTCACCTCTTTGTGTGGGGCCTCATTGAAGAGGCCCAGTCATGCAGTGCTCATAGCCCCCGGGCAACTTCAGCTTTCAGTCTATCAACATATCTATCTTTCTAGTAGATCGATTCACATATAAGTAGAGTGATTCAGTCACTTGTGCACTTCAAGATTTGAACTTCTAACCCTTGCCTTGCTTAGGCATGACCAGTGTCTTGGAGCTAGTATTTCAAGTGCTCTTTATATGACTGCTTTTGATGCTAATGTGAAGCAGAAACAGAAGGTGCTGAAGCAACAAGCAGAGCACTTAGCATTTTTACATTTTGACCTTGGTCTTGCTGTTTACATGCAGATGTGTTACGTATAATAAAATCAGCATATGCAGAAGTTGGCAGAAGCAGTATCAAAACAGCCCTGACCATATCATCTTATACAAAATGTTCCAGAATAATATGTCATTGCTCTTGTCTTTGGCCTCTATGATATCTTAATAAAATGCATTATACTGCTTCCACATTTGAACTCTTAATCTTCGTGTTTATATATGGCCGTGTGTTACTATTGCAGAGCATCCTTTAACACCAGGACTGGACTGGAAGTTCCCCAATCTGGTCAACTAAAAGTTAATGATGCATACAGTTACTTTCTTTTCCATTTGAACTGAATCTGAACCTTATACTTTCCTGCATAACGCCGTCATCTAGTTTCTAACCAGCAAATTTGTGAATACATAATTAACCGCAGAGTGACTCTGTCTTTAATGGAATTAAATTATGTTTTGAAATGGAAATGAACGTTAAAATTGAATCACCTGTGACATAAAACTCACAGACCTTTAACCATGTTTCCACACAGCCATTTTCCTAATGTTCAGTCCCCTATTAAAACCCTTTCCTTAAAACCCTACTTTAATAGTATTTTGATTGACAATCGTTTAATTGGTTTATCTGCAATAAGTGAAATAAACCTTTTACCAGATTAATATTATCTTTTGATCTGTGCCATACTACCGGGAAATCACAAAGGATAATCTGCTTAAGAGTAGTGTTTGAGCTAGAATGCACAATCTTTCTGAGAATTTAGACAGTAAATACACAGAGCTATGAAGCTTTAACTTTTCTTCTTCTTAAAGATGATCTGCTGACTCGTGACACTCTTCTGCTGCCTTAAGCTCTTAGAAAAGGGGGAGGAAAAGAAACATTTCAGTATAAAGTAAAGATATCTTTTCGAGGTAGGAAGACTTTACTGGCAGAAGGTACTTTTTATTCCATTTGCCCCTTTTAAAACATTTTGTAGCTTTACTGCCTGCTGCCATTTGAGCTTGTGAAGTCTCTCACAGCTTTGAACTGTATACCCATGCCTTCAGTCTTCACTATTTCTGTGCTCACCCGCATGGGTTACATCTGGGCCACATGTCAGAATGGTTAGCAATCAAGTGCTACTCAATGAACTGATGACACAACAGAGCAACTCTGGCATTCCTATAGCCAGTACCAAGCATCGAAGCACCAAAAAACCGTTGGGTGAAATTCTGCATGTTTATTCTCACCAGTAGTCTTTGTAACACCAATGACAGAAAGAGGGCATGATGAAGTTCTAGTTGAAAGGATATTAGTCCTAATAGTGAGTTAAAAATGAATTTTTATTCGTCATGCAGAAGTAATCTCTTGCTCTTTCTATCACTAGTAAACACAGAGATAACAGAGATCTTTTGTTGAGTCATGTATGTTATGTGGTAAACGATAAATCTTATTCATCCATTCACACACAGGTTGATATAATCACCATGTCAGCTATTAGTGGGTGGGACATATTAAGAAGCAAGAACATTTTGTCCTTAGAGTTGTGTTTATATCATGTGGATAGCTTACCTGTGGAACCCCTGGCACCACGATGCATGATGGGAAGAAGACATCCGGCAGAGGAAGTGTGATGCTTTTACTAATACAATGAACTCATTGTATTTATTTACACCGAAATGATTATTAATAGCTTATTTCATTGTAACATTCAACAAATCATGGTAGTATTTACAGTATGTTCTAGCTCTGACCTTACCCCAAATATGTCAATTACTTCAGGTCTCTAAGCTCAGAACTAGATGTCTAGAGTAATGTCTTTTTATAGGTTTCATTCTGGCCCACTATGATTTTTCTTTTCCTTTTGGTCACTTGAATTTATGTGTGATTCAGCCTTGTATGGGCTGGCAATGTTTTTCGCCCCAGGGGCTGATGAAACCCATTCGAAAACCCATTGTGTAATTTTAAAAGTCTTTGGATTTCACCAAAATAGAGCTGAAAATAGAATAAGCCTGTTTCTTTCCTGCTCCTCCTCCAGTTTTCTCCATCTCGGTCACACAACACGCTCACAGAGGCTTACTGTTTAGATGCTCGTGCTTGTGCACTGTAACCATTGCTTTACTTCCAATAAACTCAAGTAAACCTTGATCCAGAAAGTAGTACCGTACAAGATAAAAGGTAATTAGGAAACTTCCTCATCTTTTCTTCCTCATCTTACTCTCACCACAAGTGAACAAAATTCCTTGGCTCTTTTTTTGGCACGTTAGTATTCCTGCCATTATTATTATAACCATAAGGTGCGAGCTCTAACCAAAAGATGATGCTTTCAAAGAAATCTTAATTTGATGTGTTTTAAAATGGTGTAATCAATCCCAGACAAAATGAAAAATAAAAGACAATTTTTAAAAAAGATTAATCCCACACGAGAGGAAAAACTCAGCTATAGTAATGAGAAGGATAACAAATAGGGAAAAAGTGTTGATAAAGCAATAGCTTTACCATCTTTAGTCAGACCAGTGACCTAGTTTAAAAGTCAGAGAAGGTGTATGCATTACAGAGCTAAAATAGAGACGAGAGAAACTGTTGTTTACTGTGTGTTAGCGTGCATGACAAAAGAAAACAAGAGCGAAAAGTATGGTCAGTAATGTCTCTGTAATAGGGTCAGATACAGGAGTCCATTATGAAACCCCCTGGAGGCTCTATTTATAGTGACCTAACCGGGGGGGGGGGGTTAGGTAGGATATAGAGAGCATGAGAGGTTGTGAAAAATGGGGAGAGTTGGAGATGAAGTGGTAACGGAGAAAGAGAAGAATGAGGAAGGAGGATGGAAGGAGGTGGTGTGTGGAAAGATGCCAGAGAGCAAAGCAAGGAGATGAAGCGTTGGGGAAGTGTGTGTGTAGATGGATAAAGGCGTGAAATGGGGATTGAAGATGAGAGCAGGAAGTGCGGAAATATGCCAGAAAGAAAAAGGAAAGGATGGAGGGAAGATTGAGAAGGAGGAGAGAGACACAGCGGGGGGTGGGGGGACGAGAGATTGTGGCTAGGCGAGAGAGAGAAACCAAGTGTTGAAGTTGGGAGAGAGATGAGGGCGGCAGGGAGAGAAAAGGGATAAGAAGGGAAGAGAGAAGTGGTGAGCCTGCAGATGGTGAAAGGCATGAAAAGTGAAATGTCGGATCCAATTTTATCTACAGCTCTGAATAAGATCACGAAAATATGGGGAAATCTTCAAATGAAATAAGCCTGTAAGCTGTTTTTATCATTTGATTTTATTATTCCTGTGTGTTTGTGTGTGTGTGTCTGTGTGTGTGTGTACACATTGTGCTGTTTTGTCCTCAACAAATCTTCAAAACTGAGAAGAGCAGTGGGTTTTAATTCCTTTTTAAGGCAAATGAGTGGAGCAGTATGAAGCAATTTGGATAAGGAGACAGGATGGAAGACACGGGAAACACTAATGCATCTGAAGAACAGAACGAGGGAAAAAAAAGAATATGAAAAAGCCACAAGGCACAGGAGATCGGGTCTTGCACAAAGTGGCTGGGTGGGTAGAGTACTGTGTGAAATGTGCCTCTGGGGAACTGACCTAAGAAAGACGGATGGCTAAATCTATGTCATTACTCCACAGCAAAAGGAGAACAAAAGTAGGCTGCAAGCAATAAGAAAAAAAAGAAGGGTAAGGTATGCAGAAAATGTGAATATGCATATGTTGTCTAAGGAAACCAGGGAGGACATCACACAGCAAGATGAAAAGGAAGAGAGAGACTTGGACAGATAGGAGGAGGGAAAAAAATCATAAAGACACATAAGCCTGCACGGAAAGATTCTGACAGGTGGAAAATTATGCAAGCACACATGATGAACAGAGTGAAACCCAGTTGGAGAGTGAGACGTTGATCATACAGCCCAGACGTGCACACCACCAGTTGGCCATTCTATCAGTTGTCTGCCTTCCAGAAAAAACATTACCCTATCTCCCTGAAAATAGAAGTCCTTCCCCAGCCAGTGTTTTGATATTCTAATGCACTGCCCTGTGCTGGCTGCTTGTATTAATAGCGATACTGAGCTGTGATAGTAGAACATGAATGAAAGCTAAGCCTCGCTTTTCCCTCAGGCCTGGGATAAGGGAGACAGAATCCATCTGGAAGATAACATTACAGAGCAACTCACACAAGTTTGTACCCCCACAAGCTTACATAATACTATGCATATAAATGAGACGGTCCATCTCCATGTGGCTGTGTGTGATGTGAGTACAGTTGTGCCTGTGTGTAATGCCAAATTAAAGTTGTGCATTACAGAGCTGATAACTGTCCATGATTGTGAAATTACTATAATTCTTCTTCGTCTGACTGTCCATGCGCTTCCCTGTTTCTCCTTGTGAACTGTTCTGTTTTTCTTCTGCTTGAACGCTTGCTTTCTTACTACGGTATTACTGCATTATTCAATTTCCGAAAGACCCTGTGATTAAACAGATTTGCAAATTAAGCTTTTGGTGATTTGTAAGTTCCAGTTTTTACACTTTGTAAATCTGGGGAAAACAGATAAATATATGTGAGAAAATATAAATGAAAATAATGTCTTGGTTGCATGACATTCTGGATTCTGGTGTACTAAAGATTTTACCTGTCATGACTAAAGAGCGCTAGAGAGGAGGAGTAGAGAGACTTGCCAAAAATGGCCTGTCCTTACTGATTCTCACACCACTGACCTAGTTCAGAAGGAAGACGGGGAATTAAAACTCACATTGTGGCCAAGGACTCAAACAGGTCTCCTCACCATGATTGTGTCAGCTGATAGTATGCTTTCAGGATTCACATCTACAAATGGAGGAATAAAAGATGTACACACAAAACCTATAACCAAAGCCTCATTGCTTGCTACCAACCTAGAAAGAGGAGAATTGGATGTAAGCACCCTCTACAGACCAGCCTGTGCTGTCCACTGAGGTGTATCAGTACACCTAAGCTGACTTGCACTGCAGAAACTGGAGATAAGCCCTGGCTTATGAGACATTTAAAGAGAAATGAGGCGTGCTTGATCTCAGGTTCTTCATATGTGGCAGAATACTCTATACTTTCCCTTTTTTCTTTTTGCCCCTCCATGGCTGAACCAGATTACTTTACGGGAAATAGCTGAAGACGTGATCAGTAGAGAAATGGAATGACAGGCACAAAGTAAAGGAAAGACAATAATGTGAGAACAAAAGATGCACCATGATAAGAAAAGTAACACCCAAGTCCTGTGAAGTATCTATCTGTGTGTGTCTCATGTACATGTAATGCT